>OZ012661.1:24529334-24626834 GCA_963942545.1 Oxycera nigricornis
TCTCGTGTTTTAGTTTTATATGTAACGTTAATATGGACTTGCGTGTGTAGTTGTTACCACAAATCTCGCAAGTAAGCATTTTAGTTTCGTCGTGAAGGGCTTCGTGTTTTGCCAGACTATCTTCGCGTGTGAATGTTTTCTGGCAAACAACACACCTGTACAATGGTTTGGCTGTACCAATTCCGTACATACAATCTGAAATTTCATTTAAAGACATGAAGTCATTTTCTTGGAGCCTACACATATTTTTACCTGGACGTCAATGGAGTAAGTCAACAATCGTAAATGGAATGGACAACAATATAAAGCACATCGCCTAAACTATTTAACGCAACAAGATAAGGAGAATTCAAACTCAATTTTCGCTAATATGGAGTATGAGAGCAATAGCGCTAGTGCACAGTTTCAAAATTATGTCAAGGAAATTATCAACAAGTACTATGCCGAAATACCATTGCTGTACTCGGAACCGAATGGCAAACCCAGCATTCACGCAATAACTAATAAGTTGAGCAATCGTCTTAGGGAAGGATCGAAAACCATCGAGTTCATGAATAATAACTATAACTAAAAATACAATAAAAAAATCTAAAAATAATTTTGTACCCCCAAAAGGACCAATTAACATATGTACAAAATTTCAAAATGATATCGGTTTTCTTGCTATTGAAGAAACGGTTAATTTTTTTTTGAAGATCGTATCCTCAAAGATCCCTTAAGGCACTCGTAATAAACAACGCTATTATCTATGAATTTTCAATTTCCATCGGCATTTAAAAAACAACAATATCAAATTAAATTAAAAAAAAAATCTCGTATCACTACATTTCGCTGCGGCGGCGGCGGCTGCACAACCCGGGCACCATCTGAAATTTACAGACACATTTTTAATACAAACAAAAAATGTTTATAATTTATTATAGATAAAAAAAATAATTAATAAAAAAGCCACTTACAAATTGGTGCTATATAAGTATTTTCCACTTCATTAATAAATCTTAAAAATATTTCAAACAAATCCATTATTCTAAATTAATATCAACTTATCTCTGTGATCTTAATCGCACGTTTAAGCGATTTTCAATTGTAATATTTTTACAATCTGCACAAAGTGAAGTGTTATTGGTTTTTGTATAAAATTCTAAATTATCCGAGACACTATACATGTACATTGGGTCAAAAAAAAGGTGCGTTTGCTAGCCTGTTAATGTATGTTTTTAGAAATGTATTAACAAGTGCCCTTAATGCTGCCAGTTTTACACGAAAAAATGAGAAACTTTAAACCGGAAAAAAATTGCTAATTTTGAAACCTCATTCTGAAGGAAGCAAGTGAAAAAATGATTAGTCAGGAATATATGAATAATTTTCTAGAGTTTAAATATACTCCATGTTTTTCAGAAATTAGAAGACCCGCCGTAAATAATATCGGAGGTACTTGCATAGACAATTTTTTTGTCAAATCCAATAACACAACAGTAAACTCATATAAAATGACAAATCCTTTTAATGACCACAATTCCTCTCTTTATTAACATAGATCAAAATATTACGAAACATAGCGTACCTTTAGAGTACAAATATATCAATCATAAAAAACTAAGAAATTGTACCAGAATGCTGGATTGGAACTCTATACTATGCATAAGTGATCCGGATTGTGCAATTGATAGCTTAATTGAAATGATAAAAAACTGCGTGGATGAAGCCACGACGACTAAGAAATTCGAAAAGACTGTAAATAGGAAGTCGATACCAAGGAAAAATTGGATAACTAGTGCAATATTAGTATCTTGTGAAACGAAAGAAAATATATACAATCTATGGAAAAAGAACCCTACATGTCAAATTTTGAAACAAGAATATAATAACTATCAGAAAGTCTTAAATAAGGCAATCAAAAAGGCTAAGATAAAATATGAAGGGGAATTAATTAAGAGCAACAGCCACAATCCAAAAAAACTATGGGAAACAATTAAGTCTAAATTAGGCAAAAATACTGTACAAAAAAAGACACGATTGAATGCATCAATACAACAAATGCAAAACTTGAAGACAAATGTGATATAGCTGATGCCATGAATAATTATTTTTGTTCAGTAGGAATAAAATCAAGCGAGCAAATAAAAAATTCCAAAGACACGGTATTGAAGCTGCCAGATAGTAACAAAAATAAACAATTTTTTAAAGTCCGACCTATGCTTTTGAAATACATAACATAATTCGTTCTATGGAAAAAATAGCTGGGGGAGTTGATAACATAAATGTAGACACAATACAAAAGTTAGCTGAATATATAACAGTACCACTAGAACACATATTCAATTTATGTATCGAAAAATCAATTTGGCCTTCAGCACTCAAAAAAGCAGACGTAATACCAATTTATAAAACCGAAGACAAAGCCTGTATGACTAATTACAGGCCGATCTCCCTTATTTCAAATCTAGCAAAAAATTTCGAAAGAATTATCTTTAACAGGTTATACATTTTTATAGAGAAACATAAAATAATATCGGATAGACAATTTGGTTTCGTAAAAAAAGGGCACAAATGACTGCTTGCAATACATAACAGATATTATTTATAAAAATTTAGATGAAAGTAAACCACTAATAACTGCTTTTCTCGATCTATCGAAAGCATTTGATACGGTAAATCATGAAATTCTTCTAAACAAATTGGAGAGATATGGAATAAGAGGGAAAGCACTTACTTTGTTAACTAGCTATCTCATTGGTAGAAAACAAAGAGTAAGAATAAATGACTGTGTAAGCGACGACAAGGAATTGGTAACTGGTGTTCCTCAAGGAACCATACTAGGACCTTTATTGTTCATAATTTACGTCAATGATCTACTGAGAGATATGCCAAAAGACACTATCTTATCCTATGCTGATGAAACTATCGTCATCTCGAGTGACTATACGTGGACAAAGGCAGAGGAAAGGTTAAATAATTATCTAAGTAGGGTGTCCAAATGGCTTGCGATAAATAAATTATCTTTAAATATAACAAAGACTGTTTTTATGACATACGGAAACTACTGTAATAGTGTGCCAAATAATGTAAAAATTAAGATAGAAGATAAAATATTGCAAAGGATTGAATCTCATAAATATTTAGGTCTTATATTTGACTACAATATGAAATGGGATAAGCATATCGAATACATTATTAAAAAAAAAAAATTAAGATTATGAAATTAATTTATAAAAACAATTTTCCAAAACAGAATTATCCTCTAAATCAGGGGTGGCCAAGTTTGGAGCGCCCAGCGCACTGGCTGCGCTACGCTTACGCCGAGTAGGCTGGCTGCGCTTTTGTGGCTGTTCGTCGTCTGGCTGGCGGTCGGTCGGTCGGACGGACAAGCTGACCGTCGCGCTCGCCAAGGCGCGGGCAGCGATCGAAGACAGACAGACACACTTCCTCCTCGCTACCTCTTATTTCCGCTTTTACGCCGGCGCTAGCACGGGCGCGTTCTCGGCGTAGCAAAACTCTCGGCGCACGTTTTGGCCACCCCTGCTCTAAATATACGACAATTATACTATTTCCAATCAATATTGTACCACCATAAACGATTAAGAGAAAATTATTTGGACAATCCAAGTAAAACAAGACATAAAAGTATACAAATACCGAAAATGTATAAAACAATAGCTACTAAAAATAGTCTTTATACAGCAATTAAAATCTTCAATGATCTCCCGAAAGACATAAAAACTTTGACAGGAAATAAATATAGTTTAAAGCGAAAATTGAGGAATTATATCGTATAAATAAAACTCGAGCTGCAGTTCTTAAGTGATGCGACAAATTTTGTACTACAACATATTATGTACTATTTCAACGCTTGCTATTAAAATTGTGGGTATAAGTTAAATTCAGTGGGAAACTTTTTAGATTCTTTAGTTTAAGTTTAGCCATAATTTTTTGGTGCCCTTTTCCTATGTATCATCAAATTGCCCCTGTAGGATGCTCCATTGAGTGCAATTGTAAATGGTTAAATAAATAAATAAATAATAATATATAAATATATGTTACATAATAATATATAAAACACAATCGGCGCCAGCTCCATATTTTGAATCATCAAAATAAATCTAAGGTAAATAACTCCATTAAAGTTCTCTGTTGTAAATTATCAACACAAAATTAAAACACTTCGAATTTATTACTTGAAACAAGATGAAACACCGAAATAACGATTCAACAGAGTTTTTTTAACAACACATAACAATCAAGCTTCAAAATCACACTTAAAATAACAATTAACTTTTTTATCAAGTAAACATCGGATTCACCAACCTAATTTGAGGTTTGTGCATTTGGTGGTTTTTGCACACGATGTAAAACCAACAACACCGTATGTACAACTTTCGTTACTATGGTAACCGAAATTACAAACGTTCCTTTGACAAATCGCTCCCGGGCAACCGAATGTACCGTGCCAGTACATGCGGTTTCTGAAATTACCAAATGTACCGATCATGTACTTTCGGTGGGAATATTCGAGCAACCGAATGTACCGTAAGGAGCCAAAACCAGTACATGCGGTTTCCCGAAATTACCACATGTACCGACATTCGGTACGGGGCGAACGAATTTTCGAGCAACCGAATGTACCGTAAGGAGCCAAAACCAGTACATGCGGTGACCGAAATTACCATATGTACCGGTGTCGCTAGAGGGTTTGTTGGTTGACCGGCGTACAAAATATAGTAAAAACAAGCCGCGAAGTGCGATTCTTGAGGTCCACCTTCAACTTCCCAGTAATATCTAGATAAACATTAAAAATATTAAACACAATAATAATTTTGAAAATAGTACTACTTTAAGTAATATGAATCATATCGTCTACGGGAGGGTCCATTAATTACGTAAGGTTTTTGGTCGATGAGGACATATTGAATATTCACGCGGATCAATCGGTGAGGACCTTTTTGGTCTTGAAAAATTTTGTATATGCAGTCAAAAATAGGATCAATTGCTGTAAAAAGTAAAATGTATTACAAATGATGATAATTATTGAAATCTTACGATTACTAAAGAATGAATCTACTATAAACTACAATTTTTTATTCGATGAAAGCTTTTTAAAGTATATTATCTTGCAAAGTATTGACTATAAAACATATCACCATTCAAAGCTTTAATTACCACAAATACAAATTTGATTGAAATTTTGATGGTTTCAAAATTTAAGCAGTTTTTTTAATTTAAAAACTGTAAAAACTTTTAAAAATCTGCTCAAATTATGCAGATATTTTAAAACTTTGATTGAATTTACAACAATTAATTTAGAATAAAAGACATAAAGTAATATCATTCGTATGAACCCTCTTTACATGGTAACTTTGAATGATTTTTTATTTTTAATTTAGTTTTTTTCATAATCATGGAAAAAAATTTTGCTGGTTTCTCTTCAAAAACTGATAAAAATGTGTAAATTTTATAAACTGGTATCACTGTTCTGTGCAAATCAAGTTAAAAAATATTTTTTATGAAAAAACCATAATTTTTCGCATTTTCTTCTATTAAATTGGAAAAAACGGCTGAAACGAATTTTTATAATGTTAAAATATTCAAAAAGATTTTAAAACACGTCGAATGAAACCTTAATGATGCAAATATTATATCTTTTTCGTGAGATATAGTCAATGATAAAAATGACCTTGAAAATCATGGTGGCTTTTAATGATTTTTTATTTTTCATTTAATTTTTTACGTATTCATGAGAAAAGATTTTGATGGTGTTTCTGCAAACATTGTTTGGAGTATATAAATTTTATAAAAATTGATTACTTTAACTTCAAAATAAGGTTAAAAATTAATTGTTTTTGAAAAAAACTCTAATTTTTTGCACTTTTTCAAAAAAATTAAAAAACGCCTCCATGACATTTTTTAAAAACTCGATAGAATCATGTAATATCACTACGCGTTGATTAACACCTTGATCAAGGAAATCGTGTGTTTGATTCGCGAGAGATAACGCATGACAGAAATGACCTTCAAACGGGCAAAACAGCAAACCCCCCCAACCGTAGTTTCCAAAAAACTAATCAGCTCTTAAAATTGCAAAGACGCTTCGATTGACACCTGAACGAAGTTGATACAACTTTGTTTACGTGAGTTATGCTCGTAGAAAAACTGCTCGCGAACGCACGTACGTACGTACATACACACACACACACATACATACATCTTTCTAAAAACACTTTATATATACTCTATAGACCTCAAGTAAAGAAATGTTGAAAATTTCAATTTCGATTTTCGAGGCGATTACAAGAACTTCCGATTTACTGGGAAGTTAAAAACAGGGTCGGTGATGAGATTCTCGGATCTCTAGGCAACTGAGTGAAAACAACCCACCTGAACCATCATTAACCTTCCCCAATCACAATTTCTCGAATATCAAAAATGCAAGCAAGCCGATAAAATAATACATAAGCCAAACTATCAGGATTTTTATCTTCACCCCCAGTACCCAGTCTTGAAATGCAAATGGCAGCATTGCTTCGCAGGGACAATTTTTTTTATTTAATTTATGTACCGAAAATCAAAGTTAAAATATTCAATAGCTTAAAAAGTTCGCAAAATTAAGAGGGAGCAGAATTTTTTTCTTCGATTTTGGAGGTGTTTTTAGCATCGCTGAGGATTTCAGCAAGCAAAGTTGGAAATAAAGACCAGTTGGACACATTTAACATATACCTGGATCATCGTAGAAGTATGGCCTGTTGACGGTTTTAACAGTTCAAAAAGCAAGGATAGGGGCGTAGTATATATGTATGTGTCGAGGCTTGACCAATGTTGTAATTTCCCAGGCCATAATTTTTGATGGTGTGCATCAATTTTTATTTTTTTTATTTCTTGTCAATATATAACAATCTCATGATTGTCCCGTTATATCGAATTGCTATGAAAATTCATAGTTTTTTTTTTTTACAAAAATTCAATTAATTCTTTTGGGTTTTTCTCAACCACTCGTTTGTTCACTCTTGTCATTATTTTTTACTGAATAGCTGGTTAATATGAAATTATAATCCAAACTGCCTTCACAGTAACTTTTACGAAATTCTATCTAGAACGAAATAGAAATTATAAAATTTTAAAATTAAATAGCGTAATTACGAAATCGGGTATTAAATCTCAGTTGATTTTTTAGGCCTAACGGTCATCGTAATAAATTTTTGCGTCATTTTTATGTAATTTTCTTTAGGGATTTGGTTTCGGAATTTTCTAAGTATTCGCAAAAAATTTCTGAGTATTTCGTCATTGCTCCTCACCTTTAACAAAAAATCTATCATTTAGTGAAATCTGACCTTTAAATGCATGGAATATACACCAAAACGCAATTAGTAAAAAAAAACAAAAAAATATTATTTAGTGAGCTTTTCGAAATGCTCTATCTAAGCGACAAGCCCCACCCAATTTAAACCCATTGGTCTTACTTATTAATACTTTAGTGGTAAAAGTTAGATGAAACAATTCATTCTCATCAATTCGAGAACAGTCAAATTATATTTTTATTGTAAATTAAATAAATGTATAAACTCAAAAATACCCTTAATATTGCCTGGTTTCAGTTTGTCCTGCCTAAAACATTTGGAGTTATTACTATGCATAAATATTGGATAATATGTTCATTTGAGGGCACATTTAGCATAAAACATTTTGGGTCCACATCTAAATTTTGTCGATTGTTCGTTGGTAGGCTTTCATTGTTGGACTCCAATTTAAAAGCTCTATTGCTGATATATTCATGTTATTCGCTATAAATTCTCCAGGTTTCTTGTGCATCCTCACAATGATGTCCCGAATGATGATGATTCGATATCTTTTCAGAAAGTAATAGGACTCTAATTTTTAAGTTTTATTGTTGTTGTGACTTAAATTTTTAAGGTTTATTGTTAATTTTACTGGTACTGAAATACCAATATTTTCTCCCCTTCAAGGTACTGCTCTGCATAGAAATAATTCCATTTCATGGAGCAGTTCTGGATAGCTTAATTTGAAACTGTCTTTAACGTCTATGACGAAGTTGCTTTGTTGTCATCAACAGTCTAAAACAGCGTCATTTCAGCCCTGAAATATAGTTAGGAACTCATAAATATCACAAGGGGGGGTCTGACAAGTAAGGCAGCTGAGGGAAAACAGTCATCTGATTTTTCGCACAAAACTGCAAAATTGACAAAGGTTAACGTGCGGGTGGATTGTAGTAGTGTAACAACCATGAGGTGTCTCGGCACAACTTTGGTATCTTTTTGCAGATTTTTTTCAGGTTATCGTTGTGAAACACTTTCCTAGTACACATTTCTCATGGAATTTAGCATCACTTTGAAATTGGTTCAAAAATTTCTTGAGACTTGGGGATCCTTTACCAATTCACATTTTCGATGGAATTTTTTTGTTTTTCTTTATTTCGAACCATTAAATTCAGCTTTCTTCTCCTGTTATGGTCGTTTGCGTGAATGTTTCATCCTCATTGACTTGTTTAAGGAGTTTCCGACAAACATTAACTCGATTTTCTTTCTGCTATTTGGTCATAAAATGAGAAACAAATCAAAATCAAGAATTCACGAACATGTAGTTGATATATGATGACCCAAAAAATTCAGCGGGGTCTACAATACCCATTGAAACTGTTATGGTAGTGTTATATGTTCATTGAAATATAAAAGTCGTTATGTTAGAGGTGGCGGCCTAGGTCACGCATAGACCAAATGGTTCATAGCGACATCACTTTGAACTCGCTAGCACTTTTATGTGATGTACGGTGCTGATTTTTAACTTCCCAGTATATGGGAAGTTCTTGTAATCACCTCGAAAATCGAAATTGAAGTTTTCAACATTTCTTTACGTTTTGCGGTCTATAGAGTATATATAAAGTGTTTTTTGAAAGGAAGATGTGTGTGTGTGTGTGTGTGTACGTACGTACGTACGTTCGTGGACACTTTTTTCTACGAGCATAACTCACGTAAACAAAGTTGTATCAACTTCGTTCAGGTGTCAATCGAAGCGTCTTTGCAATCTTAAGAGCTGATTAGTTTTTGGGAAACTTCGGTCGGGGGGGGGGGGGGGTTTGCTCTTTTGCCCGTTTGGAGGTCATTTCTGTCATGCGTTATACCTCGCGAACCTAACGTACGATTTTCTTGAATAAGGTGTCAATGGACGCCTATTTACATTTATGTGATTCTATCAAGTTTTTAAAAAATTTCTTGGAGCCGTGTTTTAATTTTTTTTAAAAAGTGCAAAAAATTAGTTTTTTTCAAAAACAATAAATTTTCAACCTGATTTTCAAACCTAAGTAATCAATGTTTATATAATTTATATACTCCGAACAGTTCTTTTGAAAATGCCATCAAAGTTTTTTACTCATGAATACAAAAAAAAAATCAAATAAAAAATAAAAAATCATTAACAGTCCTCATGATCTTCAAGGCCATTTCGGTCATGCTTTATATCTGGCGAACCAAACGTACGATTTGCATTGTTAAGGTGTCAATCGAAATTTTTATAAAAACTGTTGAAGCCGTTTTTTAATTTAAGAGAATAACGTGCAAAGAATTAGATTTTTTTCATAAACAATAAATTTATAACCTGATTTGCGAAATATAGTAATCAGTGTTTATAAAATTTATATACTCCAAACAATGTTTGTAGAAACATCATCAAAACTTTTTCTCATGATTACGTAAAAAATTAAATTACAAATAAAAAATCATTAAAAATCATCATGATTTTCAAGGTCATTTTTATCATTCACTATATCTCACGAACCAGATATAATATTTGCATCATTAAGGTGTCAATAGACGTGTATTAACATTGTTGCAATTTTTTACCATAACATGGAAATTTTTTCAGCCGCTTTTTAATTTAATAAAAGAAAATGCAAAAAATTAGGCTTTTAGGGTATTTTCATAAAAAAATAATTTTTTAACTTGATTTGCACAGCACAGTAATAAATTTTTATAAAATTTATACATTCTAATCAGTTTTTGAAGAGAAACCAGAAAAATCATATTCCATGATTATAAAAAACCTAAATTAAAAATAAAAAATTATTCAAAGTTATCATGTATAGAGGGTTCATACGAATGACGTTACTTTATATCTTTTATTCTAAGGAAATTGTTGTAAATTCAATCCAAGTTTTATAATATTTGCATAATTTGAGCAGATTTTTGATAGTTTTTACAGTGTTTTACTGTTAATAAAAAACCTGCTTAAATGATGGAAATCCAAAAAAACCTTCCGTAGATGATATGATTAATATTAACTCATGCCTGTTACTGCTATGAATACCTCTCATTATTATTATTTAAAGTAGTAATATTTTTAAAATTATTATTTTTGTTTAATATTTTTAATGTTTATCTAGATATTACTGGGAAGTTGACCGTGTGGACCTGAAGGGTCGCACCTCGCGGCTCGTTTTTAAAGTATTGATCATTTAAGATCTTATTTTGGTGCTGTAAGTTTTATTCATAGTTTCAATATTATTTCACATTCGATTTTTAAAAATCAAGATTGTAACTGGATACTAGAACTTTCTCAAAAGGGATTTATAGTTTGACATGGTATTTTCAAAATTTCATTTGAAGATAAATCACGGCCAGTTAATTTCTTTCTAAATGAAATCCGAATTTCAGAATCAATTTTCAACTGTAGTAATTGTTTTTGAGTGTGTTGAATTTCTAAAGAACTCTTAATTCACAATTCTAGTTTCATAAATGCTACGTAGTACATTCATCTTAGTTTGAAGTTCTCTAGTAGATACCAACTAAATGCAACATCTCTACAGGCCAGCATCATTATCAAATGAACTAATCATAAAATTTTCTCATTAAAACCTCACTTAATTACCCATGCCTGTAAATATCTTAACCTTGATCTCAGGTTGCATTTTTTCACAGGCTCACGTGGTTCAAATTGCAGTGGAAATGTTTTCGCAATGATTGATACACTCATTTCATGAATGATTGCTTTTCCTTCTATCGTATGTGATATAAAAATTTTTGATGCATTCTAGTAAGTAGTTTGCCAGGTGTGCGTGTGGTACCTTCTTCTAAATATATGGGGTCTGAACGCTTTTCGTAAATCGGTTGGTTGTAGGCCACGAAAGTAATTTTGAAATAGAAAGCTAATGATAGGAAAATTTCGTTGCATTTAAATGGATTCGGTCTGCAATCATTTATTCTAGAGCTACAAAATAGAAAAAGTGGATTCATTATCAGGTTGATAGAACCAGAAATGAAAAGCATCTGTCCATAAATAATACTTTCTTTTCATTTTTGCCGAACGTTGATGTTCAAGTGATTTAGTTGTGGTTTGTGGCTTGAAATGGTGCAATTTTTTTGGGTGAAATTGAGAGCAATTGCTATTTTGATGAAGAAAATTGGTGACTGCAGAAAGGATTTACGGATTGCACTATGCCACATATTAGACACAAAACAATTTCTATCTAATTAAGACAGATTGTTGATGACTTTCATCTCAACAAGATATTGTTGTAAATAATCCTGTCTTAGCTGAATTTCTCCGTGAGGTGAACAACATACTAACATCTAGATTCAAGATAATCAGATGTGTTGCATAGTCATCTTTACAAGAAAATGTCGAGAAGTGACTCCAACGCACGTATATGTTCTTATTTAGTATCAACTGCAGAAAAATACTTAAAATAGTCATCTCACCACCATTTGAAGTCTCTTCAACAAATTGTCGGTGACCTAAATAGCTACTTTTCGGTCAAAGGTACAAAATGTCTCAAAATTTTCTGAAAAGTTTTAGGTGATTTCATGATGAGTGAATGTGGATGGGATGTATGTTAATGCTGTGGAATGCCAAATACGAAAAGGTGGTAAGAGTTTTACTGATTGCACGAATCTTTACACCTACTTTACTGATTATGAAGATTTCCGTCGAGTGCTACATAGCTAATGTGACTTTTCGAGAAGGTGTTGTATCTTTCATCTAGGTACAAATGTACATATATCTAAGTATCAAACGTGGCAATGAACCAGGTCAATGTTATTTTGAAAATAGATGCAATCGACAATTCTATCAATTTTAAGTGTAGGATTATTGTCGGATGATAATGTCTGAGATAAAAAGTGTATTCACTGACACTGGACTATCAAATGAAAATTAAAGTGTTGGCTCGAATTGAATACGTTTTGTAGGTCTGCAATTCAGTATTGAGAATGATAAGTGTGCCTAAAAGCTTAGAAAGTGATACATAATGTTTAAGTGAAAATGTATCTATTCATTTATTGACTAAATTTGGATAAATTTCAAGCAATCGATACATCTATTATCTTTAATATGTCAATTATACTTACAAAACCTGTGAACATACGCTGTTTCTCAATTATTTGGTATCACAGCTCTGTCTCTTTATTATATTTTTTTGAATGTCAGTCTTTCATGTTAAACAGGACAGCAAATGTCGATTGTTGAATGTTATTTGCATTAAAGTCTTAAAGCTGCACGCATCAGTTTACACGACCATGTAACAAATATAAAGTTATCCAAAAATGGAGTCTCATTTTGCGTGAAAAACTTTATTTTTCTGACTGGAAGTTGAATTGTTGAGAACAAGGATTTATTTACAATATAACTAAGGACTTCAAAAATAATCTGCAAGATGTGGGGAAATAGGTTTATAATAGGCAATGTAGAAGAATTTTCGTCAAAAATTGAAATACATAAGCACTAAGAATTCTTCTAATTTTTCATTGTTTCTGGTGAGCTTTTTGAGTACAATGCAAAAAATTCTAACGTATTTGTATTGCCAAATTTGCTGAAATCTAAAAAATCCTATGAAATAATTGACAGTCGTTTAACGTGGGCATATAATGATTCGTTACTTGATGAAGTGAAGTGAATTAAGAAGGATTAAGGTTTAAAGGCATAGAATCTAGTCGTGGATATAGGTAGAGGTATGACACTTCCAACAGAAACATTTGTCATTTTAACTGTCAAATTTTGCTGTGGGAATAAACTTCAAGAGATTTTGGAAGCCCATATTCATCTTGAAAAGTCACTGTATAGTGCAGTAGCTTTGGTCCATTCTTTTTCAAAACTGAGGACGGAACTAACGTTACTGATAATGGCAATCACTATTTATAATCGGTTCATAATTTTTTGAATTTCCACATCAAAGCCATCCGAAGGACAAACGGTTCTAACAAAATGGCGCAGCGTGCCATACAGTGTGGCAGCACGATATTGTTGCATATTTCACCACTCGTGCTTACGAGTTTTTCGTAAGGATCATAATGCTCCTTAGTCTTATCTGCAAGGACATAGTCGTATAATGGTCAAGTTTACTTCTCCCGTAAGTTTTTGGATGATGATGGTAATATCCTGAACGTACGAGGAAAAAATATTTATATAATATCACTTCTATGTGAAAAGCTGTCTGCATATAATGGAGGCGTACATGTATCCACTTTCAGATAGGCTGGTAGGCAGATTGTATTGGTAATCCTTTTTTCAGAAAGGGCACTTAGGTATCAGTACAACCATTAATATACCATGAGGAGGTAAAAACGATATTAGAAACCTTGCTTTGAGATGCTGAGAGCCATTTTGAATATCTTATTCAGGTGGCTAGGCTGCTTCATTTTATGCTTAGTAGATACTTTCTTGAGGCTTCCCAAGAAGAAAAATATATATACAATCCCAGAGGATATGGAATCAGCCTTAAGGGCTGCTATGGTTTTGCTCCTATAAGCACGGATTTTTTTCCACGAGTGCCTCGGGTGCGTAGGGGTCCAACTTGTTTACAGGACTCCAGTAGAAATTCATGCAATCTCAAGATATTTGTGTTTTTTATTTTTTCGCGACATTTGACCTTGTTTAATTAAACCAGCCGCGACGAAACCCATGATGAATGAATCCTTACCCTTTTTTCAGAACTTGAAAGTATATCCAAAAAAAAGCCCAATATAATAATTAACTACTTTAAATGCAAAAACCACTGAAAAAATCCAATTTCACTTGCATTACTTATCAACTCTATTCGTACAAGAATCAGACTGTATTCGATTATATTCGAGATATGATGTTCTTGCAAAAAGTCCTAAGAATATCCAGCAATCGTGTTTGTTACGCGATTTTTTATCTAGATCCTGACAAATTGAACGAAACATGTATACACCAATACCCTACAGAGATAAAGGAAACAGTTCAATCGATGGGTTTTTGAATGCGACCGGGCTTCAATACATATAAAACACATTTAAATTTTCGTAAATAAATTTTGAAAGTTTTTATATTTATTTTAATCATTTTAATATTTTCAGAAATATTCGACCACGAGGACGATGAGGTCCAATTTGTGGCGCCACCACCTGCACCTCCAGATGTTCACTTCTTTTATTGCGTGTGCTGCATGGGGCGATGCAACGAGCCCGTGGGCACTTTGTGCGGCCATTTTTTTTGCCGCACATGCATACTGCACCATCTGGAGATGCAGTATACATGTCCTCTATGCAGGCACTACTTAACACCATACGGGGTATACCATGTATATCCTCAATTTATTAATTAAAGTTTTAAATTGTGTTTTTTTAATAGTTATTTGAGTTGTGTGTTTACATGTTAATTGTTTATTGTACATTTTTTGATTTATATAATTAAAGTTAAACAAAAGTGTGTTTATAATTATATGTTTTATTTAAATTGGTTCATGTTAATGAAACTTGCAGTTTTAAAAAACAATTTTCGGCACTAAAAAATTGCAATTCTTTGTTATTATTGTGGTTTTCGTTATGTAATGGTCCAATCAAGAATGTGGAAGAGAAGCACAGCAGAGTTAATAAAAAGGACGCCCTAACTAGAATTAGCTAAGTGGAACCATAATCACCTAAACCGAGCAAGTTAACATTTGCTCGAACTTAATTCCATTGTATGGATATAACAATCTGTGTCGCAACTTCTAATTGACAGTAAAACTCTTTTACTAATTGAACGTTTGTAGGTGTTTGGCGAATGTCAGTCAACATTTCAAGATAACGACTAGTGAGTAATTTTACATTTTTAAAAATCAAATAATCATGCAAAAAGAAAACATGCGCACACAAAAAAAAAATTTATATAATTTTTAAAATATAATTCACAGCATATATACATACATACATACATACATACATACAGAGAGTTGTTAATGATGCCGCTCCGCTTGTCATTTGTTGGACATGGTGTGATTGTCTTGCCTGTTGTTGCTTCTGTTGTATCAACGCTGCCTGCATAGTTTGGCCAAATAGAAATTCTCCGGCTTATCGACAATGTTTAGCAAATTGTCTTACCACCAATGAATACAATCCAGTATGCGGAAATGATCAGCAGGACTATTACAATGAGCAGCGTCTGCTATGCGCGAATCGATGCGGAATGAGTAAGGAAACAGCTACTGCACTACATATATAAGAATCTTTGATAATACCGAATCCTTTATTCCAGATGTACAAACCGTGCGAAGAGGAACTTGCAGTAACAGTAGTAACTAATTTGAAACTGAAGAATGTAGTAGGATAGCAAATAATGTAGTCATAGTATTTTTAGAAAAATTAAATGTACTTAACTTTGCACAAAAGGATTTGCATTGCATTATTCAATCGAAAATCTATTTTGAGGCTAAGGGCTGCTAGATGGGGTCTTGGTTGATACCTGCTTCGTAGAATCAGGTAAATCATTCTGCACGAGAACTATTGTGAGACAAGAAGGAAATCCTGTAAGGATCCTGTAAATAAAATAATGTTTTTCCGGTGAAATTTGCCCCTGTATTTTTAATTCAATCAAATACGGACTTTGAAGCAAATGTATTTTCCAAATGACGATTGAATGGTTTCATTTGCGTTTTTCCCGAAAATAAGTGATGTTAATTATTTTACACTATAACTTTGTCCTTGAAATCATCAAAACAATTTCATAGTTTCCATAAAGTGTTTATTTGTTTCACGACAAGAATTGTAAAAAAAGGAGTTAAAATAATTTTTGCTATCAATAACTTGTTTCCGAGAATCGTTCAGCTAATGGTCGCTTTATAGGGGTCACCCTAAGTAGACTTTTCTATTAATTGGTAGGATATATTCTTCTATAGATATGCTATGAAGATATTATCGGAAAATTTTGAAAAGTTCAGAAGTCATTGGCTTAAAATCACTAGAGGATGAAGTCATTGCGCGTGCACCAAGAAATGTTTAACACGTTTCATTCGAAAAAAAAGTTTTCCGAAATTCACGTGCAAATCCCAGACTTCTTTGCTGAATTGCTACTATGTTCAACGTTTTTTCTTCCATTTTTTAAATGGTTTACCTATACATTTTGATTATTTTTAACGTTAAAAAACAATCGACAACACACGCTTATACATCCGCTTATTTGGTCCTCGCGTTCAACTCTTTCTGTATGTGACCTGCATTGCACTGCCATTTTGGATTATTTTAAAAAAATCGTTTCACACTGGAATGCATAAACAAACAAAATTTTCAATATTTTCGAAATTTTTTTACAAACAAAACAAGTGGTCAGCTGTATGTAGGCGGAAGTTTTAAATCCAGCTTTTGTTGAAAATGCTATACAATAATCAAACAACTCACATTGTATTCGTACCAAAATAATTATTTCGAAGATCTGTTTTTAATCATAAGTCGCGCAATTTATTTATAGAATGTTTCTAGAATATTTTCATAAAATTATTCGTCAATAGTTAGCTTAGAATTTTAAATAACACTTCTTTTTAAAAATACCATACATCGGCCTTCTATTTCATCCTTTTGTACAAAATGTTTTCATTAAATACAGAGTTTCACGAAATTTTCTTTGTTGAGAATATTTCACTTTCACAATTAGTTTTCTTTTGCTTTTCGTAGAAAATGACACCCTAAACTGAATGTTGTTTCGCTCTGCACATGAACCGTGTGTCTGCCGATGTGTTTATGGAATCATTTTCACAATATAGTCTCGTGGACCTTAATTTCAGGATCATAAATCAGTTAGGGTAAGAATTCATCAGCATTAATTACAATAGTAACAGCAGCATCTCTAGTTTTATTATGACTTTACCTAAAAAGTTGAATCACTTACAGACTAGCTTGGCTTCGTCCTGTCTGAATCGCACTCAGCCCTAACTAGAGCTGATTGAGTTTTTCGTAAGGATCATAATGCTCCTTAGTCTTATCTGCAAGGACATAGTCGTATAATGGTCAAGTTTACTTCTCCCGTAAGTTTTTGGATGATGATGGTAATATCCTGAACGTACGAGGAAAAAATATTTATATAATATCACTTCTATGTGAAAAGCTGTCTGCATATAATGGAGGCGTACATGTATCCACTTTCAGATAGGCTGGTAGGCAGATTGTATTGGTAATCCGTTTTTCAGAAAGGGCACTTAGGTATCAGTACAACCATTAATATACCATGAGGAGGTAAAAACGATATTAGAAACCTTGCTTTGAGATGCTCAGAGCCATTTTGAATATCTTATTCAGGTGGCTAAGCTGCTTCATTTTATGCTTAGTAGATACTTTCTCGAGGCTTCCCAAGAAGGAGACCCTAGAATCGTCATTATTCTCTTAGAAAGTGCTGGGAAGGAATTCGCACTGAAAATGCCCACACGTTTCTTCCTCCTTCATACAACGTGCAACAGCTACAGAAATCGTTCTGGTTTGTTTATCTAATGAGCTAAGCCATTCTTTAACCAACTTCGATGTGTTTTTCGGGTTATTATCATGTTGAAACACCCATCGAAGTGGCATATTACACTCTGCGTAAGGTAACATTCTAGATTCTAAGATGTCCTTATACATGAATCTGTCCATAATTTCTGTTATTCTATGAAAGGGATCAAGACCTAATGCTGAGAAACATGTCCAGACCATGACGCTTCCTCCCCCATGTTTCACCGTTTTCCTACAGATGCGTGGATTCAGTTGTTGTCCCTTCTCACGCCTCACACGGGATAAGCCATCAGAATTGAAGAGGTAGAACTTGGATTCGTCGCTAAATAAAACGCTCTTCCACTGAGCAACTGACCAGTCAAGATGGTTTTTAGCAAATTCAAGCCTAAATGATATGTAAAACGATATAAATAGTAAAATAATAATGTTAAAAGTGTTGTTCGAGCAGTTTAACTTTTCCTTGCATGTCTTTTTGTGAGTAATGTTTTTTTAAAGCTGTATAGCTTTTTAGATTGAATTCAATTGCCCGTCTGCGAACAGTGCTTGAGTTGACATTTAAGCCTAGCTCTTTTACAACTTATTTTGACGAGATAAACGGTTTTCTTTTTATCAATTTTTTAATTTGTAAGTCATCTCTAATGGTAGTTTTACGCGGCCTTCCGCCAAAAATTTACACTTTTCACACTACCCGAGTTTTCATATTTCGTAATCCATCTTGAAATTAAAGATTTGTTTATATTTAACGATTTCGCAATCTCTATTTGCGATTTTCCGGAGTAATACAGCGAAATTACGTTTGATTTAAATCTATTATCGTATTGATTACGCTGCATTTTCAATTTTTTTTTCGGACACAACTAAACCCACAGGGAACACGATCTTTACTGATCTAATTGACACGAGCATCAGATAAAACACAAACGTCGGAAAATCCCCGTTATCTTTTGTTCTGACTGGGAATCGTAGCTGCGTTTTGAAAGTTGCTTAAAATTTGCACAGCCTTTTTGTTGGTGTATTTGTTTTTTTTTTTTAAGAACAGTTAAAATACTGAGGTACTTTTTTTATTGCAAAGCTTTAAGCAACATGCTAACGTGTAAATTAAATATAAAAAAGGAACAAATCTTAGGAGTTTTTTTATCAATTGTAACTTGTGTTGTAACTGCGACTCGAGACGTTACAGGCTGAGTAACTGGAAACCGGTTTGGTTCCGACACTCGATTCGCTTCGAATCTGCGAATGCTGCGTGTACCGTTTGAGCGCTCTCAAACTCGATGCCTGCGATGACATTTTGCAGCGACGGATAATTGAGCCCGCGACAAATGTATTTTACTGTTGACTAATCTGTTAGATTTCCCCTACGTCCAAGTGCATTCATTTTATAGAAGTATCCCTCAATGTATTCTTGTCACTCACGCACTATCTGCATCATTTCTAAATGAATGTCAGTGAAGAGTGAATGAATTAAAATACTGTTTCACTCTGGCCAGCAGTTCCACAATGAACTAACTGAGCTAATTTATTTGCTTACAATCTACTTTTATACAAAAATTCTTATTCTAAACAAAATACAATACTTACTTAAAATTATATACAGGGCAACGTTATAAAAAAGAATATTGAAAAGTGGACGAAGTTGTTTATATACATCCTTCAACTAAACGTCCATAAATCACTTATTGTCTTAAACATTCCTATGCAGATATGCATAAACCCTCATCGTTCTAAATGTGCATAAACATTCATTGTTCGATGTCCATAAATATCTTGGACTC
This sequence comes from Oxycera nigricornis, assembly GCA_963942545.1. Taxonomy (NCBI): domain Eukaryota; kingdom Metazoa; phylum Arthropoda; class Insecta; order Diptera; family Stratiomyidae; genus Oxycera; species Oxycera nigricornis. Next base: position 24,548,803 of record OZ012661.1, read on the forward strand.
GGACGATGTTTGTTTATCAACATCTTGAAGAGCATGTCGTCTGATATATTGTATCGGGCGAGATGCTCAAATTTCGCTTGGACAGAAGATATTCAAAATGATATATATGTCGCACATGTGAAAAGATATGCAAAACGATATATATAATGCACATGTGGAAAGATTGGAATAAAAATCTTTAGAAGATATATGTATATGTGGAAAATGCCAAATTGGCTAAATGAAATGTGTGAAATGCAAAAGTGGGCTAAATGAAAGGTGTTGCCGTAACTAGGCTGAGTGAAGGGTGTTACCGTAACTTGCCGGCGTCAGAAATTTTTACTGGGAAATCTCTTGTCAGCCGCTCATAGAATTCTGCGAAATTTCTGAACACATCAGCTTGTCCGTCGTTCCATATCTTCGCATACCCACGCAGTCGAGTTTGAGCTGCAAAGGGTACCAGTTTTTCAGTTTTTCGTCCCACGAATAAACGTTTTGTAGATTTCGAATCGAATATATATATATATATATATATATATATATATATATATATATATATATATATATATATATATATATATATATATTTTTCACACAAAAACCACCATTTACACGAATCACAAAAAAGAATGCCGATAATCGACTTGAACGTAATTAACGTCGTGGTCCATGGTCCAATTAGAAGATGGTTCGTTTATAAAGATAATTTTTTATTGAAAACCAAATAAAATTCGGCATATATATATATATGTATATATATGTATATATATATATATATATATATATATGTATATATATGTATATATATATATATATATATGTATATATATGTATATATATGTATATATATATATGTATATATATATATATGTATATATATATATGTATATATATATCCCCTGCCGAATATTTTCCGGGAAAAGTCTAACAAATGACGTCGACATTCTCACTTGGTGGAAGGGAAATATGCAGAAGTATGAACCTCTTTTACCTATAGCGATGCAATTTTTAGTCACACCACCAACGAGTGTTCTCAGGGATTGTTTAGTGGTGCTGGGCTTATTTACACACCACATCGCAACAGGTTTGAAGAAGAACATTCAACATTCCTCTACTGAAGTTCGATAATTGAGAGTATGATTTTTTTGATAATTAATATTTTTTGTTTTATTTAAGAAGAATATTGTTTTAAGTTCAAAATAAAAAAATGTGAAGACTGGTAAAAGTTTAAGAGAAGAATTCATTTTTGTTTTTTTTTTAATGTGCAATTTAAAGCTGATTAATTATAATACAAAAACCATGCTAAATTTTAAGGCAAGACTGCGTTAAGTTGAAACGATAATGATTTTGTAATAAAAATCATATTTCGTTATTTAATTTACCTAAAGTCATTATTTTTTTCGAGCGTTCATATTCGCATACGTATAAATTCAGCGAATACGAATATTTTAAATTATGCGAATACTCGCAAATGCGGATATTCGCTACATCACTACTACCTATGGCATTCATCCACATTGCCTTTTCCTTGGAATTTGCCGGAAATCTGTATAAATACATCAAGCTTATTTAGCTTAAGAATAAAGTTGTTTTTTTTTTAATTGGACCGACTCAAATCTACGTAGTGGCAAAATGCCTAAGAGGTGCTCAATGACCCTTTTAAATAAAACAGTAACCATTTTTCTGAGGGTTTTTGCGTGAAATATATTTCATATATTTGTAACGAGAACTATTAAGAGAACACTTTTTTAACTTCCCAATGGAAAGTTATTGTAATGGGGTCGATTCCGCGAATCCCAAATTTTGACATATCTCCACGTTTTAAGGTCTCTAGAATCCAAATCTATCGTTTTTAGAAAGATGTGTGTATGTGCGTTCGGAATTATTTTTCGTCTCGATCATCGCATTGACGTGGGACTGGTTTCATTCGACGCGTAATTACGTAACTTAGAACTGGATGAGTTTTCAAAAAAATCGGTTTAGCCGTTTTTTATTGAGGATGGAAGAACTGAAAAAAGACAAAACATCGCTTAATTTTTAAACTGTTCAAAAGCACTATTCAAGCACATTCATTCATATTTCTTTATCATTCTCAGTATTATTTTGGTTCATAGTTATTTCTGGTTCTACATCTGTATTTTGTGTATACTGTTCAGAAATTTATTATGGGACGTCTTGTTTCGACCATTCTTTATCGCAGTCGTCATCTTGGTTATTTGAATTTAATGTAATAATTTCCGGTTCTTGTGTTTTCTGTGAATCATGATTATTCACAATTTCAAAGTCGGCTATAATTTCGAATTGATGGACGGATATCTCGCTTTCAGTTATGTAATGATGAAATATATTATTTTCCAACGTGTACTTAGTGCGAAAATTATCTCTGGAATATCAACTGATTCTGAAGCTATTTGTGATTGGTGGTTATCTGTATGACTAATAGAGCTTATGTTGTCCATTTTGACTGCGTCACTTATTGAGTTTTTTTTTGTTGTATCGTGACTAGAGATGGCAGACTCTGCTACTTTCCAATCACAGTGAGGGACTGCGATTGGTCTTTTTCAATAACTGTGATAAAGAGCAGCTCTACAATCGCAGTGCTTTGAATATGCTCTTATATCCAAGGCAAAAATAAAAAGCTGTTCGAAGTAATGTTCACAAATTTATTTGAATTTTTTGTGAAAAATGCAATTTTAATGTAAGCAATTAACTTAGTTTAATATATTTACACATATTGACAGGCAAAATAACAAAAAATTCTTTAGAAAAATTACTTAGTTTAAAATATAAATCCAATATATTAACACATACATTCAAAAATAAGAGAAGATTTCTTGGAACTAAAGTACGAATTCATATACAAAACAAACAGAAAAATCTTTTAAGCATATTTCTTCGTTCTGTCTGCAAAAAGGCGCCAATTTTGATTGACAAACAAAATTTGCCCTACTTTTTGAGCCTGAAGCCTCGTTCTACGTTCATTAAGAACATAGCCTGCCATTGAAAGAAAACGCTCGCAAGGCACGGAAGTAGCTATTAAGCATAAATGTTCCCTGGCTGTTTGACTAAGATAAGAGTAGTTATGTTTATTTTCCCGCCACCATAACAACGGTTCTTCGTTTCTCGAAAGAAGATTTCATTACTTTGTACCTCCAAGATCGCTCTTGAATTTGCCGTTCCAATCGGCTTCACTTCCGATACCATCTTGGTGTAGACACTTCATAGTGACAATTCATCATTTAAATTGTCTGCTACAATTTCGTCTTCTTGCTCTGAGCTAGTGGTTCCATTTTGACTCTGTCCATCAACACTCTTATTTATCCTAGTAGCAACATCATCAATAACAATTTTTTAATCCGATTGGCAGTCGATTCTTCTTTGTATGCAATGTTTTTGAATCGTGGGTCCAAAAATGTCGCGACACATAGAGTACTGTCAGCTTCAAGATTTTCAAATTTTGAAGTAAGTCCAGATTTCAATGTAGAAACTCCTTATGTTACAGTGGGATGCTAATATCCCCTTTGAAGCTGATCAACTACGTTTTCCAAGCCGTAGATGAGCACAACGACGAGAGACGCTGTCACATATTTTTCCCCACTAGCAATTTTCATAATAGCTTCGAATGGTTTCAAGACTTTTGTTGGCGGTGCTGCTATTGTCCATTCATCTATTGACAAAATTGGGAGATCCTCATCTAGAACTGCGATAGTGGTTTTAACTGTCTCTTGCAGTTCCAAAATTCGTTCAAGCATATAATATGTTGAGTTTCACCTAGTCGGCACATCTAGAACAAGCTTTTTCGGTTCTTTACCTGTAATCTGCTGATACTGTGAAAATTTGTTAGTTGCGATTGAACTTCTCTTGAAATGGACCACTATTTTCCGAACTTTTTCAAGCAAAGATGTAAGAAACTGAAGTTTCTCTCTTCTCTCTCTCTCTCTCGCTCTGAAGAGCGTCCTGCTTAATCAAATTTTTGCTGTGAGCCAAACATCCGAAATGCTTCCAGCGTAAATAGTTGCTAGTCGCTGATTTAATGTTTGCAGCATTATCAGACACTGAAGGCAAACTTTATTGGACAAACCCTATTCATCGATCATCTGCTTAATTTTTCGTGACAAATTTAATGCAGTATGGCTTGCTCACGCAGCCCAACAAAATCGATTTAAAATTAAATTCAGCATCAACAAAATGAACCGTAACAATCCAACAATGGTCCAACAATCCGTAGTTAAATTTCACCTTATGACGATTTTCGATAGAAGTTCATCGTACATCGCAGGTAGTATAGTGTCGGAAATATGACGTCGATTTCACGATTTGATCGATCGCCAGAACCCATAATCCTCCACAATACTGAATGGTTGAAAGTCGACAGTAAATAGGTACAGTAAATCCTCGTCGATCTTCTGCTTTGCTGTGGAAATTAACTTTTTCGGTACAAAGCTGTGCAAAGTGCCTAGGACTAACGCAGGTCGCTTCGGAGAATTATTTGTTAGACTGATTACATCGATGTGAGTATGAGCGCTCGTACAAGGTTGCGGTTCATCATGTGTTGGCGTCATATCTTTATTTTGAATAGTTTCATTACAAAATTTAAAATGAACGGCAAGGCAGATGCAAGCACAAAAAAATTTTGTGCTTAAAACACTCACGTAGGCATTTCTCGAAACACCTTTAAATGTGAATCTACCATCTGGTATTTTAATTGTTGGGTGCTTTATTGACATATGCCGTTTCAAATTTGTAATAGATGTCTTGTAAGAGAGTTTTGCCTTACAAATTGCGGATTTAGCAAAACAGCTATCAAGCACGACGAAAAACTCCCAAATTGGACTAATTTTTTTTCAATTTAAGGCTCATGTAGAAAAATTGCAAAGTTTGTATAAACCTAAAAATGGCCACTCAAATCAATAGATTTTATTTTGCTGATTTCTTTGTTTACTATAAGATGAATTCTTAATAATAATAAGAGAATAGACTTAGTTTTAGAAAAACGTTTTTATTTAAAATCTATATTCCAGGAAATAAATGTTATTTTAAATAGTGTTTTTGGTTTCAGATTATGTTGATAATAATTATCATTATCTAATGTTTTCAATTTTAATATCAATTTCAAAATTCATATGGAGTAAATAGTTTATATTAAATTTGTTTTAGCTAAATTCTAGCTGGTTTCGCCAGTATTTTTAGTTCAAACACAAAAAAGGACTATGAGTATTGAATAAAATAATGCATATTAGTTTTCAAGACTAAGTTCAACAATGCCTGCAAATTTGGTAATCATATAATGGAATTTATAATTTTAAAGTGATTTCTTAGTGCTTATTCTACAAAAATTAACGTATATGCTTACTTTAGAGCTTTTAAAATTGGCTGTCTTATGAATAACTTTACTAATTCAAGTCCACCTGAAATACTTAAACAAGACACTCTCGATTCAAAAACACAATGAACCGAATTATTAGAAAAAGCAATAACATATCGAACTAGCACAATTCACAGAAGCACAATCATAGCATAAGCGAGCAATGGCAAGCAGTGTATGGCTCTCTCAGTTGATGAGCATAAAATTATTTTTTGCCACGAGACTTTGCAGCCCATATCGCATTTGTCACATCATACAATGCTGATTTCCTCTCGAAGAACCACACTCATTCAGTTTTGTATTGTGGAATTTCCTGCAAGTTCCTCTAAATACAGAGCAGACGACAAAGCAGTAGTAATGAGCAGCAAACACGAACGAGCAGCGACTGTGAAAAATTGAGAGCAGCCAAAGTCAAGTATAAGGTTGGCATCATGCCTTTCTGTGACTGAAGCTGACTCTGCTCTTTCATATTGCAGCTCTTTTTGATTTCAAATCGCACCATACGACTGCTATTTTTTAATCGCAATGAAAAAATCACCGACTGTGAAAGAGCATACCATCCCTAATCGTGACTTTCAGTTCCTATAGTATCCCTATGTGTAAAACATTGACACCGGTTTTGACGTCAGCATTTTCTAATTCGTTACTAAGTTGATTAATAATATTGATAGCAGTATTCAGATCCCTTTTGTTACTTTTGGTGTTTAGAGATTTCGCATCCTTGCTGGCATTATTTTGATGTCTCAAGATTATTTTGAACACATTTTGAATAACCCAATGCGTTTGGATTGCATGGATACAATCCACATTTGCGGAAACCGTTATTGATTGTTACTAGAGGTGGCAAAAACATATCTTTGTTGTGAATGGATCATTTGAATCTGGCTCAGTCAAAAGATTCAGATCAGTGATATGTATCATTTGGATCATCTAGATCATTTGGATCACTGAGTCAGACGAGATGATTGATTTTATGAGTTAGTTATACAGAAATGTATGGTAGGCTGTACGCTGTACGGAGTTACCATACAATTAGGTAAATCTGTAGATGTATAAGTTGTTTACTTGATTTTTGAGTTCATAAAACTTCATTCGGAATACTTACGATCGTAGCTCTTTGAATCTTTAAGCCCATATTTGACTGAAAAAAACCTTAATAAAGTTACAATTTTATATGAAAATTATATCACTATATAATTTCCACACAAAATATATAAAAGCACAATTGCGCCTTAACTGTCTGACAATGACAAAAACCTGTACTTTCAACTAAGATCATATTGTATAATTTCACATTGTTGGGGATTCCCTTAAATAAAACGCGATAGTTTTTATATTTATTACGTTTATTAATTGATTACAGCAAATTGTTAACCGGTCTATACGCGGTGTTGGTCGGAGCAAGACTAGCTTAGTAACGGACAATACCGGTCTAGCAGCGGTGTCGGTTGGAGAACAAACTCCGCCAGCAGTGGAGAACTCATTTTGATGCACTGGAAATCCAACCCAGGGCTGTGATCTCGAACACACATTTTAAACTACTACAATCGAAACTTTAAATTGAATCTTAATATATGCATCTACTTGTAAACTACTTCTGGCAGCCCTGCAAATTATTTACAAACATATCTCATGTGCACATTTATCGTTATGCCCATCCAAATGCGAGCTGCACCGTCTCTTCGCGTGAAAAGTGTATTTCTCTTTATCTCTCTTACGGAGGAACTTGTGAGAGATTACGGAATGGAACATGATCGCGGAAGACTGATTTGTGTCTTGTGCTTCTGATCCATGAGATAGGAAAGATTCACTGATCCATGAGATATGAAAGATTCACTGGTTCGAGTCATTTGGATCTCTAAGATGATTCGGATCACTGAATCATATCCGCGATGAGCTAGACATGCCTAATTGTTACACGAAAATGTTCTTTTATTAACCCTTTTTTCAGTAATGGACAAAAAGTGGACTTTATCAGTACATTGTTTTTATTTTCAGGTTGAGTTGCCCATTCGTACACGGTATTTTTCCATTCCGTCTTCACAGGTTTAAATACACTTACATCGGCAGGCTGAATCAAATGTGTCACGTTTGGTGGAAGTGCATAAAGGATTATATCATTTTCATTGCAATATTCAATGAGACGCATTGTTGAGTGGGTCTTGTGGCCATCAACAAAAAAAAAAACTGGTTTTTGTATCTTTTGATCTTCCACCCACTTGTTGAATCCTTTTACAATATAATGAAAAAATATCTCTGATTTCATTCACCAAGTCCCTGACTTTCCTAACAGCCATTCATCAGACATACTGTTGATAACTTCTTTGGGTGGTCTTACATAAGGGAAAACGACACAAGGAGGCAAAGTTTTTCCTGAAGCTGACATAAACACAAGAACAGTAACAACCTCCTTTTCTATGCCTTTTACGATTTTGTAGACGTTTTTGTATCCTCTGGGTGCAATATCTTTTCCTGATTTGGGGCAAATATAAAAATTGGTTTCGTCACTGTTAAATATTTAGTCTGGCATAGTTAAAATATCATTCGCGTTTCTTTCTTCTAAGTGGTTTAGCAGTCCGGCAAACCACTTCCTAATACCTTCAGTTACAGAAGCTCGACCCTTAGATATGTTTTCGGGCGTTCTTTCATTGAGCTCAGGATTTCGTCTTAGAAATGGCTGATACCATTTTTTGCCAGGCCTATTATCCACAAATGGGCCTGTTCTCTTCTGATATTATATTATGGACGGTATTAAGGAGATCATGGATTTTAGGGGGAATCCACATTTCGCTAAGGCTATGCACCAGTCTTTGAAGATAGTCTCTTCTTCTTTGGTCAGTATAGAGTCTGGTCCCATTTTAGGGCGCGTTTCTGCGACCCTTAAATTTAGTCGATCTTGCAGGGTTCTTCGTGGAACGTCAAAAATTCAATTTTTATTCCATTTCGGATCGCCGCCATTGCGTTTGTCAATTGTTCTTCTTTGTATCGGTGAATTAGTTTATTCGACATTATATAATTCTAAAATAAGCCGCGAAGTGCGACCCTTGTGGTCCAAACGGTCAACTTCCCAGTAATATCTAGATAAACATTAAAAATATTTAACACAATAATAATTTTGAAAATAATACTACTTTAAATAATAATAATGAGAGGTATTCATAGCAGTAACAGGAATGAGTTAATATTAATCATATTATCTACGGGAGCATCCATTGATTACGTAAGGCTTTTGGTGGATGGGTGATGATGATTGATTACCACAAATGCGAATGATGATTGAAATTTTGATGGTTTTCAAAATTTAAGCCGCTTATTCTAATTGAGAGACTGCAAAAACTATTAAAAATTTGCTCAAATTATCCAAACATTTTAAAACTTTGATTGACTTTACAGCAAAGTCTTTAGAATAAAAGATATAAGGCAATATCAGTCGGAAGAACCCTTTTCATATGGTAACTTCGAATGATTTTTTATTTTTTATTGAATTTTTTTCAGAATCATGAAAAAAGTTTTGCTGGTTTCTCTTCAAAAACTGATAGGAATGTATAAATTTTATAAACATTTATTATTGTGTCGTGCAAATCAGGTAAAAAAAATATTTTTAATGAAAAAACCCTGAGTTTCCGCATTTCCTTGTATTAAATTAAAAAAACCGCTGAAATGGATCTTTATAATGTTAAAATAATCAAAGAGATTTTAAAACACGTCGATTAACACCTTAATGATGCAAATGTTATATCTGGTTCGTGAGATATAGTGAATGAAAGAAATTACCTTGAAGATCATGATGACTTTTAATGATTTTTTATTTAATGTTTCTTGTTATCATGAGTAAAAATTTTTAATGAAGTTTTCCAAACATTGCTTCAAGTATATAAATTTTATAAAAATTGAATACTGTCTTCCGTAAATCAGGTTAAAAATTTATTGTTTATTAAAAAAAACCTAATTTTTTGCACTTTTTTTTCTTAAATTAAAAAACGGCTCCAACAATTTTTGTAAAAACTTGATAAAATCACATATATGTCAATACGCGGCGATTGACACCTTAACCATGCAAATCGTATGTTTAGTTCGCGAGATATAACGCATGACAGAAATGACCTTCAAAGGGGCAAAACAACAATCCCCCCCGACCGAAGTATCCGAAAAACTAATCAGCTCTTAAAATTGCATAGACGCTTTGATTGACACCTCAACGAAGTCGATAGGACTTTGTTTACGTGAGTTATGCTCGTAGAAAAAAGTGTCCACGAACGTACGTACGTACACACACACACACACACACATACATACATCTCCCTTTCTAAAAACACTTTATGTATACTCTATAGACCTGAAAACGTAAAGAAATGTTGAAAATTTCAATTTCGATTTTCGAGGCGATTACAAGAACTTCCCATATACTGGGAAGTTAATAAACATTATATAAAATAAAATTAAAAGGTTGGAAATATGTGATGAATCCCAAAAGCAGTTAAAAAACGTTGGCAAAATGGACAGCTGTAGCGATACTCTAGGGCCCGCAGTATGCAGGCCCTACAGAAAAAATGGCCACAATGTGTGGCTACGGGCACATGGCATCGTTGCAAACAAATGCTGCACCGTATCATATTAGGATTTGTATTAATCGCCGGCATTACAGGAGGATGTGGTGGTACAAAAATCACGCTTTAGTTGATTTTGTTAGTGGCGTTAGAATTTACTAACAAGACTTGCAGGTTTGTTTAATTGGTATCTGAGGATACGCGTTTATGAACAATGCCACAACATAGGCTGTTTGAATTTCTGGATTTCATAGGAAACTATAAGCAAAGTTGAAATAGGATTACTTTTATTTCAATGTTTCGGAGTCAAACATGAACGCGAACAATAACCCAAACAGCATTCGTTTACCGAACATAGAATTGTTAACCTTTGATGGAAAATACGATAAATGGCTAGACTTTTATAATTCGTTTAAATCGATGGTTGACGAAAATAATAGTCTGTCTAATATTCAAAAATTACACTATTTAAGATCATGTTTGAAAGAAGAGGCAGTCTTTGTTATCAACGCGTTAGAATAACCCCAGAAAATTATGCTATGGCATAGAAATTAGTAAATGATCGTTTTAACAAGAAAATAGTAATCCTTCAGGGAGTCTGCAGATGAGTTGAGAAAATTATTAGACGCGATACGAACTCAATTACGCGCATTAAAATCATTAAAAGAACCCGTCGACAAATGGGACACATTATTAATTTATACGATTACTTCGAAAATAGATAGATATACGCATAAAGAATGGGAAAAATCGCTGTCAGGAACCGAAATGCCCACTATGGACGAATTCATGAACTTCTTAGAACAGCGGTATCAGATACTGCAGGTCGCGGCGATAAATACAAACAAGACATATGATACGAATATACAAATTGAAACGCGAAACCATTCGAATAAAACACAAACATTCACAACGTCTCTACCCAAGTATTATTGTCAACTGCGTTAGTTAACATAAAAGGTAACAATGGCGATATGTTCCACGCTCGCGTATTGTTAGATAATGGGTCACAGTCTCATTTCATTACAAAGGGATTTGCTGATTGTTTAAAATTACCATTAAAAAATATAGATTTACCTGTGGAGGGTTTACACCAATTAGAAACGCGCATAAAATATTCAATTAAAGCAGAAATACATTCAAAATACAATGATTACCATGAAAAAGTCGAATTTCTTGTTTTACCACGAATATGTAATCACGTGCCCAATCAATTAATCGATAAGCGAAGTTTAATAATACCTCAAAAAATAAACCTGGCCGATCCACAATTTTCTGAGCCTAAGGAAATCGATGCTTTGTTAGGAGTAGAATTATTTTATGACCTCTTATGTGTAGGTCAAATCCCAATACCAGGTCATAAAGCTCGATTACATAAAACGAAATTAAGTTGGATTATTTCCGGAAGGGTAGGCGGCAATCCTGAAAAATTAATAAATAAAAATAATTGTATGCTAACGTTCAATTCATTGCATAGAAGCATCGCTAAATTTTGGGAAATTGAAGAAATAGAAAATAAAACGTTTTTATCAGAAGAGCAATTTCAAGTCGAAGAACATTTTAAACAAAATACAAAACGTGACCCAGCCACTGGGCGATACATTGTTCGATTGCCATTTAATGAAAAAATAAAAAACTTAGGAGAATCCCGCACACAAGCAGAACGACAATTTTATTCATTAGAACGAAAATAAGATAAAAATCTTGAATTAAAAACACAATACATCGAAAATTTGCGCGAAGCTATTACATTAGGACACATGGTAGAAATTAATGCACGCGAAATAAAGAAAGAACATTGTTTTTTGCTACATCATCCATCCTGTAGTGAAGGAGTCGAATTTGACCACTAAAGTTAGAATAGTATATAACGCATCGGCAAAAACAAGCAAAGGTTATCTCTTTGAATGACTGCCTTAAGGTAGGCGCGGTGGTTCAGAGTACCTTTGACATAATCCTCAGATTCCGAACACACCAAATTGTCATGTTATCGGACATTGAAAAAATGTACAAACAGATTCGCTTAGATGAGCGAGACGCACAATATCAACTTGTTTTATGGCGTGAGAACCAGACCGAGGAATCAAAAACCTTTGTAATACCGGTTGTTTTATTCGGCAGTGCATCGGCACCACATTCAGCAACTCGCGTATTAAATCAATTAGCAGAAAGATAAAAAATGCGTAACGTGAAACACTTACGTATTATTTCGGCTGGTGGCGCTTCTACGCGCTGCGGCAGCACAGGCGGGGCATCTGCAAATAAAGAAAGTTAAAAAATATCTAATAATAAATTGTTAAATAATTATAAAAACTTACACACGGGGGGTACATTATTTTGCTGCACTTCGTGCAGGAGCCGCAAGTAAATTTCGAACGGGTGGTGGGCCATTCACCGAATGTACCAAACCGGTACATTTGGTTTAGCTTGTAAAATGAACATTCGATGAATTCGGTACATTCGGTTGAGCTTGTCAGATTTGCCAAACAACCAAATGTACGGAATTGGTACATTCGGTAACTAAAATTACCAAATGTACAGTTTCCATTTCGATTCACGATTTTGGTTGCTCGAGGTTGAAATGTCGAAGACATACGAAATATACATTGGGTTTTTTTCTTCAAATTAATGCCTATATTTAAAATAACGAGCCGTTGTGTCCATTTACCATTTCTCATTCTCGTATGTAAGACGGATTTTTTGCTCAATAGTCCACATAAATGTCAACTCTTTTTTTTGTTATTGGTATTGTTTATTGTTAAATGCAAAGATGTGCGTGGTTTTTCAAATTTTACTTCGGTTGGTTTCAAAAGCACTCTAAAGTTGAACAAACGCAATTCGCACAAATACGAGTTTTCTCAAACCGAAAGACGAGGGTGGTACGGTGATTCTTTACATCAGTGTAAGCAATATGCATGCCATAGACGTTAGTCCCATTGTTGTTAATAACAAAGGGCGAAACTATTGAGAATATTTTCCTAATGACCTACGGCGCGTTGAAAATAAGAAGTTTGATCGGCGTTAGCTTCAAGTCAATCCCGAGCTGTGGACTCTCGCGCACAGAACACAAATCATTTACACCCCGGACACTGGGAAAACAATTACGCTGCCTGAAAATGACAACCAAGTAACATACTATTAAAATTGAAAGGCTGTGTTTCCATTACGAGATTTATATTTTCACTTAACTTGCTCGAAAACAATATTGTTTCGAAAGCCACTTGCTTTCGTCTTCAGGTCACTTCGTATATCACAAAATGGAGATAAGATTGTTTATCACCACGTACAAAAAGGAACTTGTATTGGTATTAACTATGAGGGTTGCCTGCTAACGCAATACAATCCCGGATGACATATGGTCATTTAATAGAGTGTTTACAATGAAAACAATACGTTCATCATCCTAACTAAGTGGAGAAATCCATAGGTGGTGAACATTTTAAGCAAGATGTGCTCGAACAAAGGATAAATCTGTGATGTTACACCCAACGATGCCGTCAACGTACAGAAATTATTCGATCTTGATGCAGGACTGAGGCACTTATCTTCGTGGCAATGAAATGATGTACAGAGGAAAGAATGGCACGCAAAATCAATAATCAGGTACGTGCGAACAATCTTGACCGAATAACGTTTGGGGACTGACTTAATGTGTATCTACTTAAAGGTAATTGTTAGTCACACTGGCTATCTGAAACGTACGCTGACAATCAAACAAATGGTCTTCAGAGAAGGGAGGTTTCTTGTTGCTGACAGTCCGATTGTATCAACTAATTACTAAGTATTACCAAAATCTATCAATCGTTTTTGGGGTGCAATGATGATTTTATAATAAATTACTCTTGAATTTCGATCGAATAAATATCAAACTCAGATAGAACTGTTATTATCACACTTTCACAAATTTAAATTAAAGTCACATCCTAATTTTCATAATTTACTTAAAAACGGGCTATATCAAATCTTATTTTGCTTGGGTAGAAGGTACGCGACCACAATTGAACTACGGTCAAAATTTAGGAATCAAAGTAATGTTAAAAAAAATACGTAATTTCAAAGTAGATGTGTTTTAAAACAAAAAAGGGTACACCTCCAAAAAACATATGGCCTCATACTATTCAAATGTGATTATCTATGAATAAAACACTTGCTATAAAAACTGGTAACATTTTCATTTAGAAACTTCTGTTGGATTGTTTCAACTATGATGATAATAATTAATTTTTTTTTAAATCAAATACGATTTCTTCGCAAGGAAATCATGCAGCACAATGTTGTGTGCTTGATATTTTCAACTATAAATTATTTTTTTGTGCGATGAAGCATTATACGCTCAGTTTATGGGTGAAGCTCGATGCTTTGCCACAATTCAAACACATTAGTTTTTTAAACATTCAACGAGTGTTTTCAAATTCGTAAAACATTCTGTGCAAAAAGCTTACGAGCGTGTAACACATTTAGCTGACTGCGAATGCTATATTCCGGATCTATTTTGCCGCCCAAGCACCAGCATGCCTTTGTTGGTTTTGTGACATACAATATAATTCATCATTTGTGGCTTTCGCACCATAGTAAATTTGTCTGATTGCAGCAAACTACACAAACGTTAAAAACAGTGCATCACGCACTTCTAATGGAATTGTATTCGATTTGTTTAGAAATTGAGATAAAGCCTTGGGAATGTATGAACTAGAAATATAAAAATCAATTAGATTTAACAAAAAAAGAAAACCAAACCATTAGTCAATCAAAAAACTGTTATAAAATTTGTCTCTTAGGATTCGAAGAACAACGTAAAAAGTAACTCTATAATTAGTGTCAATGAGCTTCGAACCCAAAACAAATCAAGGACAATACCCAGCGACATATCTATTTTAACATTCACATAGATCCTATTTATTCCAGAATGAAAATTTCAATTTTTGAGTGATGAACATTTTGTATTCTTTTCAAGATTATGTGATATTAATCAATATACAGAAAACATATAATTATTCTTATAAGTTTGTTGAACTTTATTAACAACAATTGATACACTTAACACTTCACTGTACTTTATCATGTAACCCATTTGAACAAAAAACAAACAAACAAAATTTATAAAACTTCAATAATTAAGTGACGGAACATTATGTTAGTTTAATTTATCATAACTAATAAAATGTATAATTTTCATGGTGTGCAATATTCAAAATTGTGGGTATACGTGGAATACCCCGTATGGTGTAAGATACTTCCTACACAAAGGGCAAGTAAACTGCACCTCCAGATGGTGCAGTATACACGTGCGACAAAAAAATGGCCGCACGTTGTTCCCACTGACTCAATGGATCTGCTCATGCAGCAGAGGCAATACAGACTTGGACCATCTGGAGGTGCAGGCTGCGGAACATATTGGATTTCTTCATCTTCGTGCTCATAAATCCCTGCAAATTAAATAGATTTTATAATATATAAAATCTTTCAAATATGATTTTAGAATAATTAAATTAATGCATAAATATGAGTTTTATAAATGTAATATTAAAAATAAATAAAAACAAAACAACTAATGATCAATAATTAAAAAAAACACTTACGTATCACAACATTACGTTGCGGCGGCGGCGGCTGCACAGCCCGGGCACTGTCTAAAAAAAATAACAATTTACACTTACAACAATTTCTAAAATTTAATATAGATACCAAAAAAAATTGTTAATAAAAATAAACTTACATATCGGTGCGATGTATGTGTTTTCTAATAAATTTATAAAGCGCAGGAACATTTCGAATAAATCCATTTTTTTTATGTTTTCATAACTTCCTCTTTGAAATTAATCACACGTTTGAGCGATTTTCAATTCTTAATTTTTAACAGTCTGCTCTGTTCTGGCGGCTCGCTTAGATAGTCCCTTAATGCTGGAAATGATAATCTTATTAATTTTAGGTTTTTTTAAGGTAGAAGTAGTAAACATACCTTTAATGTTATCAAAAGCCGCATCGGCTAATTGTCTTAGCTTGTCAATGTCCATCTTAACGCGTTGAAACACTTGAAACTAATGGTAATTCCGCGCCAGCGAAAAAAACAACGAAAACGACATCGTGGGAACAATTTGCTTGCCATCGTGGGAAAATTTTTGGAAACTCGATCGATCTTCGATTTTGATGAAACTAGTTTCAACTAGTTGCGCGCTACACTAAAAACATCTTGCACTAATATACTGAATAAATTCCCGTGGATGCAAGTGCAACACTTTCTAATCTATACAAGATTATGTGATATTAATCAATATAAAGAAAACATATAATTATTCTTATAATTTTGTTGAAATTTATTATTAGCAATTGATACATTAAACACTTCACTTTTAACATCTAACTCATTTGAACTAGAAACAAACAAACAAAATTTATACAAATTCAATAAATAAGTGAAACATTATGTAAGTTTAAATTATTCATAACTGATAAAATTTATAATTTTCATTTTGTGCATTATTTAAAATTGGGGGTAAACGTGGAATACCCCGAATGGTGTCAGATAACTCCGACACAATGGGCATGTAAACTGCACCTCCAGATGGTGCAGGATACAATTGTGGCAAAAAAATGCCCGCACGTTGTGCCCACTGGCTCTACGCAACTGCTCATGCAGCCATACGCAATACAACATGGGACCATTTGGAGGTGCAGGCTGTGGAACATATTGAAGATCATCATCTTCGTGCTCGAAAATCTCTGCAAATTAAATAATTTTTATAAAATTAAAAAAAAAATTCAATAATGATTTTCGAACAATTAGAGAGCAGAGTATTATAAATTTAATATTAAAACCAAAAAAAAAATTTAAAATAAAAAATTTAAAAATAAATAATTACTCACGTATTATAACATTCCGCTGAGGCGGCGGCGGCTGCACAGCCCGGGCACTGTCTAAAAAAAATAATAACAATTTTTAATATACTTATAACAATTTCTACAATTTAATATAGATACCCAAAAAAAAATTAATAAAAATAAACTTACATATCGGTGCGATGTATGTTTGTTCTATTAAATTTATAAACCTCAGGAACATTTCGAATAGATCCATTTAAATATTTCTATAACTTCCTCTTTGAAATTAATCGCAGTATTTCTTGCCTATTAAAACTTTTGATTGCAAACCACACAGCAATATGAAAATTCAAAGTTAACGCGAATGAAAATAACGAACAACCGATAACAGGAATTGTAGTATGAAAAACTAAATATTATTACGAACAATATGAACAATAAAAAAAAGGAATTGCAACAATGTGATAACGCGACATATATTATAATAATTGTGATACAACCCGAACACAAACAAAAACCTATAACGCGAAATAAGTGTAAAAAAAATTAAAGTAAACTCAATTAGAAAATAACGACAACCGAACGTTGTTAAAAAAACAACAACGAAAAGATAATCTATTTAAAAATTTGCTATGTATTGGACTGCTGCGAACAGCAAGGTGTTGCATCTGGTGTCCGCATGGGCACCCATTCTATAAGTCTCATATGGGCCTGATATTGATTATCATTCGTGAATTTCTCACCACAATTTCTGCATTGCATGACCTCCTTTTTGGGGTTATGCTTATGGAGATGCCTGGACAAACTACAAGCATTCTTATAATTCTGCAATGGAAACATAGTATCAATGAATTATGATTAAAATTTTATTTTATATAATATTTAAATTATTACTACACCAAAAATTAAAAATTACCTTGAAACACAGGTAGCATTCGTGCCGAAGCTGTGGCGAAGTTGGCTGCTTCTCGTGTTTTAGTTTCATATGTATCGTTAATATTGACTTGCGTGTGTAGTTGTTACCACAAATCTCGCAAGTAAACATTTTAGTTTCGTCGTGAAGAGCTGTGTGTTTTGCCAGACTATCTTCGCGGGTGAATGTTTTCTGGCAAACAACACACCTGTACAATGGTTTGGCTGTAATTATATTATATTATTTATCGTTTATATAATTAACCTCTAAATTTAGAGTACATCATATGCAAAATAAAATATTTTACATACTTTTCGTGCACAACACCTCATGTCGCAGTTTGCTGCTGCGGTGTGCAAATGTAGTGGTGCAATTACAGCACTTAAAATGCTTTGGTCTGCATTGCAGCATTTCATGTCGTAAATGTGGATGTCGTCCGAGCCTATGATTTTGTAATAGAAAGCCCTTATCAAACGACATCCAGCAATGCGGACATTGATATTTTTTGGGGGCTTGTTCGTCGTTATTGATGGTTATGATAATGTCTTCAGCAGCGTCAGTCGTATGTGTAGGATCATCATTGATGATGATCACATCATGCTGAATTGCCTCTAATGTTGCCTCTTTTGTTGTCAAAATTTCTTGATTTTGAAAGCAACATGCTTCATTGACAACTTCGGCATCTGTTAAATTTGCGTTTTCATTCATTCAATCGCACAAAAAAAAAATATTTATACTCGTGTTTATATTTATATATATATATAATATATATATATATATATATATATATATATATATATATATATATATATATATATAAATAAAAATATGTGTATACAACAGCTTCACACTATCCAGCAACATCATTTGCATTATTGATGATGTCAATATGTGCGACGATAGATGATACGGGTTGAATATCATCTATATTGACGCCATTAACCAAGTACATGTGGTAACCGAAATTAACCACATATACATTTTCTGTGCCTTTGACAATTCGTCCTTGAGACTCCATCGACCGGAATTTTTTCCACTTTGGTAGTTTTAATTTGCAAGACTATTTGTTTTGTTCGGTTGAGCATAAAAAAATAAACTCGTTTCATCACAGTTGTCAATGTTATTTGGAGCATAATCACAACACAACTATTCAAATTTGTCTGTCCATGCTAGCACAGCCTAATTATCAACAGACCCACCTTCCACGCTGACACTTTGCCAGAAAATAATATCGTGAATTTTCATCATTGAGGAAACAAATTCTGTACTGATTGTTTATATATGTCTGCGAAATTTGCACACATATGTTAAAATTCCGAAACAAAAAATAACGTAATAGTGGGGAACGTTAGACATAAGTGTCTATTAAGAGAAGAAGTTTAAATGAATTTTTAAAAAATCATTATTGATTACATATAACTTTTATTGAAATATTAAAAATTACATACATATAATTAACAAATTATTAATATAAAGGCTAACAATTAAAGTGTCAGTTATAAAAACAACAAGTCAAATAAAAAAACCAAATTGTAGTGAATTAAAATTGAGGGAAAATATAAAAGACCCCAAATAGGGTCAAAAACGATCGGCACAATGGGAACCGATACTGCACTTCTAAATGCTGCAGTATACAACACCTGCAGAAAAAGTGCCCGCAGTATGTTTCTACGGGCACCCTGCAGGGGTCGAAGCAGCACACACATAGCATAATGGGTTGCTGTTGTTGATGTCCTTCCGCCGCTGCAGGAAATTGAGCAAAAAAGAAAAATGTAAAACATAAAATTTACATTAAACGCAATTTAAAATTTAATATATATCCAATATGAACGCATGGAATGATTGACAGCATTTGGAATATACTGATAAATTTTTACCAGCTGATAGATATCTGAAAAAAACCCGGCATTTGGGTATTATATTTAATTTTTTGTACATGCAGCTACAAAAAAAATTCTCCACTTGTGATAAGTATGGCCAGTGGCAATTGTTAATGCTGTGCTGGTTTTGTTTGTTATTGTTAATTTATTTGCGATAATTAACATTTATTATTAAATTATCTACAAAAAAAAATAATACACAAAAAAAGGGACTTTCTTACGTATAACTTCCTCCTGCTGCGGGGGAACAGCATCTGCCGGCGCTGCGTGTTGGTGGCTCGTTGTCTAGAAAACCCTTAAAAATTATACTAGTAACATATATATACAAAACATAGGAAATGTTTCGTTGTAAAAACCAAATAAAACTTTAAAAAACCACTTACAAATTGGTGCATATTTTGTATCATTAAGATAAATCTCAGATATAATTCCATTAAAGACGGCATACTTGCTGTTGTAAATTATCAAAACAACTGAGTAAAACACTACAAATTAATTGCTTAAAACAACTAGTCAGAAGCACCAAAATGAGTAATTTAACCAACCAAATGTACAAGCCACAGATAAAGTTCCGTAAATTTCTTTTGGCGGTTTTTACTTGTTGTTAAACATGACAGAATTATTGGAGTTATATTTAAGATTCATTTATGAGATACAGCACACCGACATAGCACCTATTTGTAAGTGAGCGTCGAGCGTGAACGCAAGCAGTTTGTTAGTAATGTTAGCCTGCAAGTCCGAAAGAGCCCGCAAGCCCTCAATCGTGGAAAAGAAGAATGGGACATTAAGCAAATAGTGAAACACGGTGGCGTGGTCTCGTCCTCGGAACAGAGACTCGATGAACGGGGGGGGGGGGGGCGCCATCGAACATAGAGTTAAGCACGGTTGTCGTCATTGTCGCTTCAAAGTGTGCCCAGGTCGCCGCTTGGTGTAATGTGGCACTCCATGCTTGCAGTGGATCAGGGCGGACCCCGCGCTGCAAGAAAAAGTACCGCCAGGCGTCGCACGTGGTGTGTGGCAGCGTGCCGCACGGCTCGCGAAAGAACCCCTCAACTTCGTGCACGAAGTCTAGCATGGCTCGAAGATGCGCCTCTATACCCGCTTTACGCTTAGCGTAAAGCGACAAGCGAAGTGTGAAGTAGGTTTCCATGATTGCTTCGGGAGTGGAGAAACGTAGGAGTTTACCGTACTCGTCCTGGGTCCATATTTCCCCCATATCCGATCTACTTGTCAACCCTAAAGCGTCATGTAGCCCACCTGGAGAGGTCTGCAGTTGGGACAGTAGTCCGGGGAGCAAAGTTACCTTAAAATGGACGCCTGAGGGCGTGTGGTGTTCCGAGAACCGAGAAACGCAACGCTTCCTGTGGTTCGTGCTTCTCCGCAAGCGTGGAAGAGTTTTGGTCTTGTATGCGTTGATGGCGGTGCCCGGCAGTAACTCCGTAATATGTACAGTGTCGTCTCACAATACCTTTGACGATTAACTTCCCGGACTGCGTGCGGCGTATACTACCCTTGAAGTCCTTGATGAACGGTTGAAGAGGTGTAGTTGGTTTAGAGGCAAGCTTCAAGCGAATATGCTCAATGAGATGCAATGGGTTGAATTGAGGGATTGATGGAGGATATTTGATCGAAATCACAAACCATTTGTTTATTCCTCATTTCCAAAAACTTTTGTTTACTAATATCGCCTAACCGTTGATGCCATAGTTCATAACTATTTTTCAACATTCGCGCAATTTTTATTCGTAGAGCCAATTCCAACTTCGAATTCTACTTTTAAAAGATTATTTAAATTCATACCTTTTATTATGGTCTTACCACCTTTCTGTATAACAACACCATCTTTATCAAAAATTATCGTCAAACCGGCTGCTTGCATTTTTGTTACTGATAATAGATTGTGTGGAACATCTGGACTATACAGTACATCCTCCAATATTCCTGTGTTACTGATGACATTTAAATCCCCTCTTTTGGTTGCTGTTATAAAAGCTCCAGTCTTCGCAACTGACAGTTTTATTGGAATTTGGAGTTTCTCAAAATCCTTGGTTAGATTATCTCTGTTAGTAAGATGGTCGGACGGCCCAGAATCCAGTATGAACTGAATTCTGTTCTTTGAACTATCTTGCACATAGTCACCAGTCATAAACGCAAATCCTGAAGATGACGCGTCATTCATTTGGATTGTTTGGGCCATTCCTTTAACCTTTTCATTTTGTTAATTTTTATTATAATAAACAACATTTCTTTTCAAGCATAGCTAAGAACATTTCGGAGATTAGGCTTTGACTCAGGTAAATATATGAAAACTCAACTTCTCTGCCTACAAACATTATCTTATCTTACGAAAAACGATGGACAAGACAAGTGAAAAGGTCATAAGTGAAAAAAGGTCATTAAAAATGACCAAAATATGCATATGTGGCTATGATAATATTCTTTCAAAAATGCGCCCATGCATTTTTGTTTGTGAGTCAGACAACAGATAAGCTGTGACTTAAGGTCATATTTATTACAAAAGGGGTCGGTAAGGCTGACTATGCGGTTAAATTGCAAAAGTTGTAAAATATGTGTCACGAAAATGCATCTATGCGTTTTCGTCAGAACCGAAACAGGATGGCTGGGATGATTGGTGGGTTGTATGTGAATTAATTATACTCATAGAGGATGCAGTATCCACTTACTCTTTATATTTACCTTTATCTATTGTAATGTATGTAAAACTATTTATTTCCGAGGCCTAGTTCAGAGAAAAACGGTCGCAATATTATGAACCTCCTCCCTGTTAGTTTCTAAGTTCTGTTTTTGGTGGTTAATATGGCCTATCTCCATTGGCTCTGGTCTTTGAACAGCGTTTCTATATTAACCTGATGGAATTTTGGCTTTGTCCCCAACTGAAATTATTGTTATTCTGCGGGAAATTACGGTTTCGTTCCATTCAGAAATTGTTAAAGTTCTGGAAAATACGATATTGACCAATTTGCAATTTTGAACCGAATTTGGTTATTTCATAACTCGCGGTTGGAATTTTGCGTTTTACGTTCCGTTCTCTATGGATCCTTAACGTTTTAAAAGGATCGTACCGACTGCGACCATTTACAAAAACGAACTTTGTTGGAATGAAGAAAAAAAATATATAATTTATTGGAACAAGTGTTCTTAATGACTGACTTATTCTACTACAATACATCCACTGGCTTTCATCAATTTTACTGGATCATCAATTGCATCATTGTTGCATGAGATCAAACGATATTTATCTTAATTTCCAGGTGTGTTCAAGGTCAGAATAAGCTTAGTGTGGGATTCATAACATTCCCATCATAGCCGCTTCTTCTAAATCCTGTTTCGATAGTGACATTTTAAATTTTGAATTACTCCTTGGTCAAGCGGTTGTAGTTTGGAGGTCATATTTGGTGGAAAAGATGCCAATCCACTAGATTTCAGTTTGCTCTGTCTTGGATGTGCAGGACAATTGAAGGGTTGTAAGTCTAAAGGGTCTAAGTGCCAATTTTATTATTTAGAGATACAGTAAAACCTGTCAATAACGGAATTCCGTGACGAATGCTAAAATGCAGGCCCAACAGGTTCGAGTGCTGCAATTGCACTAAAACCTTCAAACACCGCAGCAGTAAGCTTCGTCAGGAGGTGTTGTGCACCCAAAGTATGTTGAATATTTTAGGTTGCCTAAAGTATATTATAAATAAATAATATATATGTTACATAAAAGTTGATAATATAATTTAATTACAGCCAAAAAATTATAAAAAAAATTCCGAATGTTTAAAGTTTCTCATTTTTTTGTGTAAAACTGGCAGCATTGCGAGCACTTTTCAAAAGTCTACACATAAAAATAAAATAGTTATGACGGTTTACACGTGCCAGGTCGTGGGTGAGGAGCGTGGTTACTCTCCCCTTATATCTCGAAACCCCTTCCGATTTACCACCCCCCTCCCATTCGATTTTTTGGTCAAAAGAGTTTAAGGATTCCATGGTTTCATTTAATGCCATCAACTCCTAAACACCCTATATATATATATGTATATATATATGTATATATATATGTGTATATATATATACGTGTATATATATATACGTGTATATATATGTATATATATATGTATATATATGTATATATATATATGTATATATATATATGTGTATATATATATATATATATATATATGTATATATATATGTGTGTATATATACACACACACATATATATATATATATATATATATATATATATATATATATTCAAACTTTTATGGCATCTCAACACCCAAAAAATGTTGAAAAATAAAACCAAAATAATAAGAAAAAATGATTTTTTGACACACATCTCTACTTGC
Source organism: Oxycera nigricornis (assembly GCA_963942545.1). Classification (NCBI taxonomy): domain Eukaryota; kingdom Metazoa; phylum Arthropoda; class Insecta; order Diptera; family Stratiomyidae; genus Oxycera; species Oxycera nigricornis. Next base: position 24,572,661 of record OZ012661.1, read on the forward strand.
GACCGCTTAGGTTTTTTAGACCATTTTAAGAATATTTGTATTTTGTTTCCCCTGTAATTGCTTCCTCAAGTCAAATTTATGGTTTTCTCGCTATTCCGGCGTTTTTTAGTTCCATTAGCAAAAAAGTTATTTTTTAATATTTGTAAAAATTTAGTGCAGAAGTCATATCTCAATTAAATTTTCATTTTTTGGATCTGATTCGAAAACTCACTGTAAATACTAACATAAATGCGTAAATTTCTGTTCCCTGATGCTACTATCTGAACTGTAATTCCAGCTATTGGGCACACATTATTTGGGAACATAGATGAACGAGATGTTTGATTAAAAATCTAAGATATTAAAGATTTATCAATTGGATCATCGTTCTAATGGGATTGTATTTGAATGAGAGTTTCGCTGTTTCCCTAATGCCATTTCCATTGATATGTAAGACCTCAAAGGCACGAATTACACTATAAACAGGATCCCTTACAGACATATTTTACATATACATATATACATATATATATATATATATTCATATATATATATATATATACATATATATATATATATATATATATAAATATATATATATATATGTATACACATATATGTATATATATACTGGTTAAGCTTGTCTAATAATTTTTTGATAATTTTCTTGTGCATCTGACACACATTTTTTTGGCTGTAGCACCTACATTACCAAATTAAGTAATTTTTATATTCACATTGTCAATTTGAAAATTCGAATCCAAAGTCCGCGTTCATCTTCGTCAAACTCCGAGTTTCATTAGTTGATAACAAATGAAAATCAAGTAAAGGTTTCGTCTAAATTTCGCTTTTCCAAACGAAACAAATGAAAACGCGGAAAAACAAAACATGCACAAGTGTCCCACAAATTGTGAGAGTTCGTGGTGAGAAGTCGAGTTTTGAAAAACTACTTACAATAGCAGCACGTGCGGTGACAACGGTGATGTACAAATTTATTAGCGACTTAGAGGAAATTTGGTGCGCCGTTAGCGCAGGTAAGTTGCACATGAACATTGAAAAAGAAAAGCAAACATTCAATTTCTTTTCTTAGATGCGCCGTCGCCGCCGATTGATGGCCAGGAGGAACATGTCCCCATGGTGGAGCATCGGTGGCATGTTCCAGCCGACGACGAGGACGATGTCCTGTTTGTCCCGCCACCGCCGCCGCTGCAGCAGGCGCCGATGCAGGAAGAAGAAGTGCCGCCAGCAGCGGTGGTTGCAGCGGCGCCGGTTCCGGTACAAGAAGTGCCGCCAGCAGCGGCGCCGCCTATCACAGGCATTGTCTGTAGCGTGTGTACCGATGTCGTGCATCCAATGTATGTGACTGTGTGCGGGCACTTTTTTGTGCTCCCTGTTTGGTGCCGTGGCTTTAAATTGCGCCACGGTGCCCAATGTGCCACGGCTATGTAAATGGCTACGCCTTCACGCAATGCTATCCGTCCTTCGGATAACATTGCGTGAAGGCGTATTAAATTTTGTAGCAGTTTAAGTGAGAATTAATGCATTGAATTTTTTTGGATTGTTTGTGTTATTTTAATGTTGTTATTTTAAGTTATTTTTAAGTTAAAATGTAAATGTAAATTGTTGATATAAGTTAAGTTTGTAGTATGTACGTATTGTTTAAAAAAAGTGTGTGTGTGACAAGTACGCGCGGGGAAGTGATACTTCTTTCGCAGTTGTTTGATATTGAGATTCTACTTTAATAAAACACTCAGTTAAATAAACTCGTTTTTATTTTATTATCTACTATTCAATATAAAAACATTGAAAGTCCGACTTTAAGTAATCGACCGATTTCCGTAAAAGATCTTATGCAAGTGAAGCTCGAAAGGAACGATGCGCGCACGGCATCATCCGCCGCGCAATTCCTTATCTCATGTAAAACCCATGTTGAAACATAAACAACATGTGTTCGGATGAAAGAAGAAACGATCTATTTTTGTTTAAGATATATTTCCAACAGGCCCCCTCAAAAATAAGGCGGTTCTAAATAATTATCAATAACTACTCAAATGAATTTTATTTTCAATGTATTTTGTGAAAATTCTAACTCTGGGAAAAAAATATTTTATCAGTCCAACATTTGTTGCAGCGAATTGGGGAAACCCAGAAAAACCAAACCTGACTGATTTACAAAATATTACATGTTCTTTAATTTAGAATAGAAATTATATGTCCTCAACTCGATTCAATCCCATTTTCATCCGTAGTTCCAGAAACTTCGATGAAGGTAGTGGCTTCGTTAATGCGTCTGCTATCTGATCACCTGTGGTAATATATTTTAATTTAATTATATTTTTTTCAACTTGTTCCCTTGAAAAATGATATTTGATATCAATGTGCTTTGATCTTTTGTGACTTGATGGATTACTGGCAATGCTAATACAGCCATTATTGTCTTCATAGATTATAATTGGGCTTTGTGTTTCAATAAATATGCTATTTGCCAAGGATTTCAGCCATAGTGCTTCTCTTACAGCCTCAAATAAGGCCATATATTCTGCTTCAGTAGAAGACACTGCAACTGAATGCTGCCTTTTTGTGTTCCAAGAAATTGTGCAACGTTCATACAACTTAAATAAATAACCTGTTGTACTTTTTCGATTATTAGTATCACTGCCACCCCAATCAGAATCTACATAGCCACTCAAAAGATCATTGTATTCACATTGATTAAAAATTAATTTTAAATCTATTGACCCTTTCAGATATCTGAGCACCCGTTTTAAATACTGCCATAGTTCATTTTTATTTTTATTTGAATATCTACTTCATATGTTTACAGCTGCACTTAGATCAGGTGGTGTGCAAAGCATTATGTACATTAAACAGCCTATTAGTCTTTGACATGGTGCATCACAAACTTCATCAGAGTTTAAAGCTTCATAATTTAATTTACTTGGAAGTGGTGTGCTTACACTTTTGCAATCAATCTGCATGCACTTTGATCTTAAAATATCGGATTGTCTTTCTTTTCAATTTTGAAACCAACAAAAAAATTTATTACATCCATATGATGTATTAACAGATTGAATTGATTGCTTCTATTTAATTCAATGGCGTACTTAGATGGGGGACCCGGCGAAGCGAAGCGTCAGGGTGGTATATGGCATACAGAGAATTTTGCGCCTGCTGCCTTCACTCTAGTACCCTGCCCCCTTACTCCATTGCAGCTTCCACACTATCTGGCACGAACGAACGAACGAACACTCAAACGTAACGCCACGTGACCAAAAAAATTTCTCACTACCCTGCGTAAAGAAGTATAACTTCAAAATTATAATAATAAATTTGAATTCACAATAATTTAACAAAATCTTTTATTCCCTTTATAATGTAAAATTTTTATTTGATTGTTCCGCAAACAACGTTGTTTCGGGTACAACATGTACCCTTCTTCAGTGCTTACTCTTGAATTACTTAAATTTATCCATTCATACCTATTTGTTTCCTGAGCTGTTATTTCCCTATCCTAATTACATCCCTAACCCTACTTTTATCCCAAGTTTTCGATACCCCACATCTACCTGCTTACATACGTTAAACAAACGCGATAAACAATTCCCCTCATCCGTGTTGACCAACTTTTCTTTGGGGTATTTTGCGATTTTCCAACTTTCGGCGGCATCCAATTTGTATTCTTGTTTAACCATTCGCAAGATCTCAAGATTATCCCATCCTATATCATGCTCGCTTCCCAAAATATGTTTCGCTACGCTCGATTTTACATGCCTCGTTGAGTTGTTCTTGGCTAATGTCGCTTCCTTCACATGCTCGTCGAACCGTGTTTTTGACGATCTTTTCGTTTGGCCAATGTATGCACTTTCGCACTCGGGACACTGTTTTTTATATACTCCGTATGTGTCTTTTTTCCTAAGCTTGTCCTTTACGCTTTTCAATGTAGTCTTCAATTGTGTGTATCTACTACTAGCTACAGCTTCGATTTCGAATTTCTTCAAAATTTTCCTAATTGGTTTCCATACATCGCTATAAACTAAGGTTGCTCTGTATTGTCGTTTTATTTTCTGCTGAAAAAATGTGGTTAGAGTATTTACATTAATTTGACGCCTTTTCTTCCTAATCAATAAGTCCACTAAATTTGGGTCATATCCATTCTTACTGGCTGTGTTTTTTATGAAAGTAGCTTCTTTCTTATATTTCGTGTCATTTAGTGGGACATTTTATTAGCTACATATTGTAAACGTACGTATATTTGTAGGTCAGCATCAATATCGGCCATCTTGCATACGGAACATTTTTATAATACGAGTGAGCAAACAAGGGATTAGGCGCTCTAACAGACAGCCAAATAACAACAAGGAACACCATATTTTTGGGTATAAATTTGTTTTTTCCTTTAATTCATATTAAAAGGTTCTTTTTGTTTTTCAATTTTCAAATTCAGATCCAATATTTAACGATATCGAAAACAATATCCGCACCTCATAAATGATGCAGATGCGTTTGTGAATAGTTGTAGATATGTTTTAACAAAATTTACAATATTACGGGCAAAGTATTTATCGTCCGGCTTTTTCTATACAAATTGCAACCATCATTTGTAAGTACAATGAATGCGTACAACGCTTTAATTGTAAACCAATATCCTATTGTGTTACATTGCATAGCAAAGTGTGGCCGCTACACAAACTGTATTGTTGAAGAGATTTTGTTACGACCATATTTTTCTGTCAATAAGACTAACGTTAAAAATATTTCGTAATTACATGTATGTGGGTTTAGGTAATGAAAGATGCGAATGCAATGAAAGTAATGAATATATTAAAAGTTTAGAATCCAATTGATACAATGAAACGTGACTATTTAACGTGAAAGCTCATCTCGTTCACTTGCGCGTCGGACAGTGGTTCGTGAGAGACTGCCCTTTCCACATGTATACAATTTATAATACAATAACTATAACAATGTATATACTACAATGCTACTTCAAATTGGTTGGACCTATCTGCAATACTTAACTTATATGTATATATAAATATGAATACTGTATCGACGAATGTAGTGAATACGTAACATCATTTCGAAATGGGTATTAAATTATTCACAAGCTGATTCTTTCCTGTTTTCCTCCACTCGTAACTTAAAATCGGAATTCGGGTAATTCGGATGTGGGCTGTCCAACCGTATGGCCCGCTTTGGCTGGGAATAGGGCGATAACCAAAAATAGTTCATGAAAGAAAAAAAAACGAAAATAAATTCCAGTATATATGCTTAATGTTACTGAAAGTTTCCATGCGGCCGTATGCGATTTTATTATAAAATATGGTGGAAGCTATCATGTGGACTGGATCAATTTATTATCAAATTGTACCCAAAAAATTCCAAACGACGTTGCTTTTCCAGGAAGACCGCAAATTAAAAGCAACCTAATTTTGTTGGGCTTGCCGTTTTTACCTAGCAAATAGGGAATCCAAATAAACACTTAAACTTTCATGTCATATCGCTAAAGGATGAATTCATATCCGAAGCTCGTTTGAAATACGACTTGTTCTTCTTATGAGCTGCTTGTGATATTGACCAACTTAAACAACATACACATATGTGCTCTTGAATACCTAGAAATAAGGCTTGGGTGGAACTTGAACTATGCGAGGCTAGCCAGCTGCGTTTTGAAAGCTACGAGTAGTCCAAACCATTACTCACATTTTGTTACTTAATTTTGCCGACTAAAGAAAGGAGTGCAAATACCTGGAATATCTCCTTCGTAAATATTCGGTTCTAGTCAATGAACCCAATTCGTCGATTGCAACAGTGAAACGGACGCAAAAGTACACAAAGGGTATACTTGTTGCTAGAAAGTCTGAATCAGGTACAAAAAAGGTCCATTCGATGTAAATAAGAGCCGAAAGGTAAAGAGGAAATTTTTGCAGAGCCGTAACACATCCATTAGGGATAGGGTTCAAAAAGTGCAAACATCGAACGCAATGATTCAGAAGATTAAGAAAAATTATAATCTTACATCATATACAGTCCAAAAAGTACCCGATCGATATGAGGAAAAGGAGAAAGAAGCGACAAATTGGGCTCGAAACTATACAAGGATCACCTCACCAAATTCAATTGTGTTGTGTTGGACGATGAATCATACGTGAAGGCCAATTTCGCTCAGTTGCCTGGTCAGGACTTCTATACAGTAGGATCAAAAGGTGGTGTTAGCCCAAAACATAAAACCAAAAAATGGACCACATTTCCCAAGCGATATATGATTTGGCAGGCAATATGTCAATGTGGTCTCAGATCAGAGGAATTTGTAGCGAAGGGTACCATCAACTCAGCAGTATACATCGAAGAGTGTTTAGAGACGCGCCCAAAACGATTTATCGAGATACACAACGCATTTCTAACATTTTGGCCAGATTTAGCGACAAGTCATTATGCTCGACCAGCAATGAAGTGATATGAGGACAGCAACCTCTCCGTGGTACCCAAAATAGCTAACCCTCCAAACTGTCCAGATCTTTGACCAAACGAAAGATATTGGGCTGATATGAAGAAAACATTAAAGAAAACAGACCAAATTGCTAAAACCGAACAGAATTTTCAAAATAAGTGGAGAAACGCATGTAAGGTGGTCAATGACACCGTTTTACGGAACCTAATGTGTGGAGTTGAAAGGTCCGTAATTTTTCTTCCTTCAAGTGAAAATTCATTGAATTTTTATGTAAATATTAGTTAATATAATATAATAATAAAAGAAAAGAAAATAGTTCGATGAAGCAATTAATGCCACTTTTGGAGACATATTTATTAAGGTCCATTTTTTTCTGAACACTCCTTATATTTGTTTTCGGAATACACAAGATTCAAGCAAGAAGATTCGTTGTTGTTCCAGTCGCAGTTGCTTGATAAAAAATTCGATTTATTGCAGTTAATCAGATGTTCAATAAGTTTTTCGGCTCTCTATGATTTCGACAGAGGGTTAATTTAATTCTGTATGCTACATACATGTTGATTCTGTCCTCTTATTTATTTTACGGTTAAATGAATGTTTGTTACAATCTAGAAAAGTTCATTCCCAGCTGATTAAATAGTTTAATTCAACCAAGTCCCATTTAAGAAGAGAAACCCAACTATCATCAAATCACATTGGACACATAAAACATCCTTTCTGAATTATTATTAAAAACCAAAGACATTTTGCTACGATTTAGACAAATATCGTACGTATAGTACAACAAGATCCATTTCCAATAAAATATCCATAAAAAATTTCATTCACATCTATTTTATTCATATTTTGTGATGGAATCATAAGTTTAATATAATATGTACAGTCAGGAATATAAAACAAAATAAAACACACTTCAATATAGTCAACTTTCACCTTGCAAATGTTTTCTAAAATGGCAACGCAATATTCTATGCGGTTTTTTTAATTTTCACATTATCAATATTTATTATTCTAAAAGAGTTCATTTTAAAGCTTACTAGGAAGGACTCAAAAGAAGAATAGTCTAACAACTTTATAAAACAACCACAAAACAATAAACAAGAAGAGACTTGTGCAAAATAAACACTGACGTACATCGCTTCAGTGTGTGTCAACAATGGGTACATGATCAGCAACTGTAACGAAGAACATATATATATTAAAATGACTTTGTGTACATAATGAGCCACTTACGACGACGGTTCGCAGGACTCCGTGCTCGCCGCGGAACCAGGGGTGGGGCTTAGTTCCAACGGCGGAACCGTGTGCCGCGAACCCAGGCGATTGTGTTCGACGAACTGCGCCTTGTTCCTATATGCCAAGCCGCATTTTTGGCACGCCATTATGCACTTTTGTTTCCGGTGCTTCTTTAGGTGGCGCGACAAGCCCGACGCATGTGCGTATTTCTGTAAAGGGAAAAAAGGACATTAAATGGCAAATTCGAGACAATCTACCATGGACACTTACATTGCAGCAAATGAAACAAAAATGATAAGGGAGTGCCGTCGGGTCTTGCGAACCGGGGTGGACATCCGACACATGCGCCGCCAGCAGCGATGCACGCGTGTAGGTGTTGTCGCACTCCGTGCACGCATGACGTTGCGTCACGTCGTGCACGGCCGCGTGCTGCTGCAGCGCGTGAAGCGCCGCTTGCACGTCGCACAGCGATATGGTTTCCGGTCAGCTGAAACGAATTAAAAATGCAACAGATGTTGGTTAAACAATGCACGCATACTTACAGCGGCCGCAAAGCTTTTCGTGCCGCACTTTGCTGCTGATTTATTTAAATTTTTTGTCGCACACCACGCATGCGAAAGGCAGCGGCTTGCATATGTACAATTCGTGCCGCATGTGGACGTGGTACAATGTCCGATGGTAAACCATCTTCCATTTGCCCGCGAAAACCCGTGTACAGTGTGGGCACTTTCGCATGCGTGGCGGTCTGGTTGCCGGCTGCTGCTGCTGCAGCCGTAACGGCTGCCACGGATCTAGCATTAAATCTTCGCTCAATCCCTCAAACAGGTCGGCGTCCCAATATTCGGAATTTGGGGCAACGTTCTCGTCGAGCCGTTGCTCGGATTCGTCGTGAACTACCACCAAAGCTTCCCGAATAATAGTGGAAATGGGTGCAGGGGCGGCAGCTTCGCAGGCGTTTTCCTGTAGCATGCGCTCGCGCACTTTTATATGTTCCTGGATGGTGTGGCACGTGTCGCCGCTGCTGAAAGAATTGTCCACGTAGCATGTGCTTCTGCTACAATCCTTGAGCCGCTCCATTGCCTCGGCGAAGCTGCTATTCGGACTTTCTTTGATAACATTGTGCAGTGCGTTGCCGTCGTGGGTGGTGGCTGCTGCTGCTGATGCCTGCCTATTTGCGCCCTGTCTCCAAAGAGCAACCTTTAGATCTGCGCGTTATTGAAAGTTTATACCAATAGCAAAGCGAAATACATGCGGGGTAATAAAAACCCATATATATATATATATATATATATATATATATATAGACGCGAACTTCATCTGGCAATCGGAACATATGCAAGGGTCGTCACGATGTTTGGCGCTTATGTGCCGTCGCAACGGCTTGCGACTATGGAATAGAGCCATGCATTTAATGCACCGATACTTGGCATCTAGTAAATTTAGAAAAACAACAAAACGTAAGTTCACAAACATCCCACATTGTTGGTGGTTCTCCTACTCCTATCACCAAGTGTTGGGTTCTAATTTTTGCAAAACTTGTTTTCATCTAAAAATTACACGATACGTACGCATGTACTGTAACTTTGAAAAATGTTATTTTCACAAAAAAAAAACAAAAAAAAATAAAAAAAACGACACACACACTCATAAACCAACCATACATCATTGATTGGCGCGATCTTCCTTTAGATATTTAGATAAAACAAAACAACAACAACAAAATTGTTTGGCTCATGCAACCTACATTTAGACGCAAGTTAAAAACTGTATGTAGGGTACTGCTACTTACAGTCCCTGGCCATATTATTAGACCCATGCTGAAAAATGAATATTTCACTGCATTTTTTGTTGTTTCATTGCAAGACTGTTAACGTTCGTTGGAAAAACCTCTAGTTTAATACTTATGGTAACATTTTATGTAATTGTTCATACAGTTACCACGTTCAAATTTAAATGGCAGCAGTTCTGTAAAAAAAGCTTAAAGTAAATAAATAAACGTCAAATACAGTGGAACAGGCTCTATTGTGTAAAATACCTATTTCCATTGCGTGAAATACACAAACATTGCTGAAGTAAGTTCTTTATTGATGCTTTGATCCATTTTTATGAAAATAGTGTAAAACTCTTGCGACTTGTGATAATTATGTAATTTTCAGAATGGGTAAACGACGTGATTTATCTCCTACTAGAATTGGCCAAATTGCCGGTATGTTGAAAGCTAAAAACATGAGCCAGTATGAAATAGCTAAAATTTTAAATGTCTCACGAAGTTCAGTGAAGCATATAAAGAAAAAGATTGACCTTGGCGAAGATTTAAAGGTCAAACGCAAAGGTGCGTCTGGTCGTCCTCGAATAACTTCCGAGAGGACAGACAGAAAAATTCGTGATATATGCATCCGAAATCGAAAAATGGCCTTGAATCTTTTGGAAAAACAGATTACTGAAGCAGGAATACAAGTTTCTGAAAGAGCACTACGACGAAGGTTAGCTGAAGAAGGTCTTGTCTCCTGAAGACCGGCACGCAAACCTAGGCTCACACCAGCCATGATTACAAAACGTTACAGATGGGCCCAAAAGTATAAGAATTTCACAAAGGATGACTGGAAAAAAGTAATTTTACAATATATTTCTATTATAAATTCAATTTTTAAGTAAAATTTGTGACAATCCTCGGTATTTTTAATATGTTACAGGTAAATTTCTCAGATGAATCCATTTTTCAAGTATTGGTCGAAAAGGCTCAGTTTGTTAGGCGTTGATCGGATGAGAAATACAAGAAAGATTGTATTGTTCCAACAATAAAACATCCTCCTTCGGTTATGGTATGGTCTGTAATAAGTATGAAAGGTCCAGGGCCCCTGTACATCGTCGAAGGTACAATGAATTCAGAACAATACGAGAAAGTGTTGGAAAAGCAGCTACTTCCAACGATGAAAAAATGGTTCAAAAAATGCGAGAAGGCTATTTTTATGCACGATGGTGCACCGTGCCACCGTTCTAAACGTATATCAACGTATTTAGAGAAGAAAAAAGTCACCGTTCTTGACTGGCCTGGAAATTCTCCAGACATGAATCCTATAGAGAATGTTTGGGACTTTATGAAACGTGAAGTTTCTAAGCATGCTCCTACAACCAAGCAGGATCTGATTCGTGTACTCAATGACACCTGGAAAAATAACGTAGAGATCAAGAAAAAGATTGAGAATTGCATTGACAGCATGTCTCGTCGTATAGCAGCCGTGTTGGCTGCTAAAGGTGGCCATACAAAATACTGATTTTGGCGAAAAATCGTGTTTCATTAACATAAATGCTTTAATCTAATGTAAATCAGTACTTTTTGAATAAAACTCATTGTATAATATATGCTTTCTCATAATTTAACTAAAACTGTCTAAAAATGAACGTGATGTGTAGTTAAAATGGCAAAACGGTGATTTTTCAGCATGGGTCTAATAATATGGCCAGGGACTGTACTTCTATGGACAGCATACATACATACATATATATATAAATATATATATATATAGTAGAACCCGCTTAATACGATTTCTCGCATAATACGCCATTTTACGCTAGTCCCTGCAACTTGAGACATGTTTTCATACATTTCTTAACGCTTAATACGATCGTCATCCCGTTTAATACGCGCGTAAAATTGCTGAAAGTTTACAAATCACTGATTTTAACACTTCAAATGGCTTGATAGATCGTTTTAAAAATCGCCACGGTATTGTGTACCGTCAAATCAGTGAGGAATCGGAGACAGTGGCACAACAAGATGTTGCTGCATGGATGGCAACACTTCCCGAATTGTTGCAAAATTACGAACCGCGAGACATTTTTAACGCAGATGAATTCGGTTTATTTTTTAAATTGATGCCAGATAAATCCTTTGTTTTCAAGGGAAAAGCTTGTCATGGTGGTAAAGCAAATAAAGAGAGACTGACTGTCCTAGCCTGTGCCAATTCTGATGGATCAGAAAAGTTGCGTTTGCTAGTGATTGGTAAGACGAAAAATCCACGTTGTTTCAAAAACCTAAGATCGCTTCCTGTAAAATATGATGCACAATCTCGAGCTTGGATGACCGGCATTTGTTTCGATGATCACTTCCAGATTAAATGTAGACGCATAATTCTATTTATTGACAACTGCCTCGCTCACCTTAAACGGATTCAACTAAAGAATATCAAGCTTGTTTAGTTACCTCCAAATGCGACAAGCAAATTACAACCGATGGATCAAGGCACCATAAGGGTCCTTAAACAAGGTTACAGGACAAAACTAATACATCGCTATCTTCAATAAATGGAAGACCCTGATAGCAATCGACCCTTGACTGTGCACGCTGCGATTCTAAACATTGCAGCGGCATGGGAAGCAATTAAGCCTGAAACCATTCAAAATCGTTTCAAGAAAGCAGGTTTCAAAAATAACGGGGATGTCGTGTTGGAAGAAAAAGACGAACCCGTAAAACTGCAGAGTTTTCCTGGATATTCTGCCATTGATGAAAATGTGGCACCGTACGAAATTCAATCAATTGAAGATCTTATTGAGAATGTGAATAACACACGAAAAGACGCCCTAAGTGATAATGATGAAGAAGAAGATGAGTCAACTCCGATTTTGTCCAACACCCAGGCATTATCAGCTGTTAATGATTTAAGACGCTATGTAGCTTCTTTGAGTAAAAGCGAAGACGCACTGCAAAATTTAAATTATGTTGAAAGTCTTGTAACTGCTAATGCATCAAAATCGCTCTCTCAAGCCAAAATAAGTGATTACTTTAAATAACGTAATTATAATTACACTATGTATTGAACGTAATTGATAAATATATAATTTAATACCTACATATACGAAATAATAACATAATACATAATACAGTACGTTTTATTTGCGCTATCCCGCATAATACGCTTTTTCGCTTAAGACGCGTTTTGGGTTAGGTCCCTATGAAATCGTTTTAAACGGGTTTTACTGTATGTGTGTATATGTATGCGTATGCATATATATATATATATATATATATATATATATATATATATATATATATATATATATATATATATGTGTGTGTTTATATATATATATATATATATAATAATAATAATCCAACAACCAGACAGACAATTTTTAGCACGCTATAAAAAAACTTCTTTACAGAAGTCAACTTCGTGGTGATGGCTTGGGAAATTGCATTTCATTGGAGGACATTTCCATTCTTAATGCCAATCAATCATGCCCTATGCAAGCCATAAATTTGACGACATCCAGACCTTTTATGCTCAAAGATGAACAAATCATCGACACAACTATTTAAGACCAAACATTTATAGAAAAACACAGCTACGCTACGGATCCAGGTAGACTATCAGAATATGCGGTTTGTGTTGTAGATTATATAGCGGGTTTTGTTGTCTTTAAAATAAAAAAGACTCTTCGATGTGATGTTTGCCTATCCGCAATACAAGGAGATATTATGCCGTCATCTCTGATATTGTACAAAACCAGGGGACTGCTAAAAATACATTCAAAAAGCGTAACACTCGTTTGCCAGAAAACAGAACGGCAAATCCGAAGATATCAGCTTGGCAAGGATGGAAACATTTTGAAATCTCGAATATTTCAAGCCATATCCACTAGCGTATTGTCTGACTGCATCGGAGAAAACCTTTTTGAAGGATATTCTAGGCATATGGTTGAAACGCAGCATTACAGTCTGCTCATTAAAGCTGTAATCAAAGTCTACCTACAGACACGATACCATTTAGTTAATAAAACCCAATCCGAAAAAAAGTTTATCAGGCAACGATTGAATAAAATCATTCATTTTAAAGTCATTTAAATAATTTGTTCGATTAACACATAAACATCCATTACTTATATTTAATTTATTTATGAAACTATAGCATATACGGTGTGAGTGTCGCCGTAATTCCGCCAAAGCTGGTCCCAAGCCCGGTTGAAAAAGGAAGGAAGCCAAAATTTTAAATAAAATATATTTAGCATACTTAAGTTCAAAGTATGATTTTTTTTAATGTTAATTTCTATGAAAATTATTAAACATTATGTTGAATTGTAAATTTCAATTGCGTGATAATTTGTGTAGCATCAGCATATTTTTTCGAACAAAAATTATGCTACTAGGCAGTATTTGCGAATTTAAAATATCCATGTTGTTCCCAATCATACATCCAGTAGCTAGCAAACGTTACAGTTTATTAATGATCAGACTATATTTTTTTCCTCTCTTAATCTGATAGGAGCATGCGTAGTTAGCTGAAATTGATGCTTTGTTCAGGTTTTCTGTTTTATATACAAGCTTATATATAAGCTTGTAGTGTGCAATCGTATGATAAGATTGCAATTTTATTCTTATAATTAATTTAAAATAATCTCAGTTCTTCTAGGGCAACTCAAAACAATTGGAGTAATCTTATAAATTTATTCATTTAGGAAAATTCAATGAACAGATTAGATCTAATTACACATTAAAATTACAGTGTTTCAAGTTTTGAAGTTTAAGTACGTTTAAAAGAATAAAAAGATGAGGACATAGGACCAAGTTGAAGTGCATCATGCTGTCTCATTATTCTCTGCAAAGGAGATGTTACGTTCACCACGCAACGTGGTCGACCCACAACCCATAAGGGCAAAATGGGGGTCTGCCCTGTCCTTGAAGACCCCAAACCACCGTGCGGGTAAACGCCATTTTTAAAGAAAATAAATAATGTTACGTTCGCTACTTCACGCAATCAAGCCAATTAATGAATTATAGCGTTAGTATTGAATTATATTGCTATTATTGAATTATATAATTATTAACGAAGTATATTGTAGGAAGTAGAGATTTGAATTATATGGTAAGGAGTAGAAACTGAATTATATAAATGTAGAGGAGGTGTAGGATGTAAAGATATTAGATTAGATAACTAAGTAGGTAGTAAGTTTGTTATGGAGAGTGTTCCGGACACCGTCACAGACCCTGCAGATAAGTTGCCAGCAATGACGGCAACAAACACCGATCACCCAATCGCGCAGTGGATCCAAGTCCAGGCCCCGCCCGGTCTACGATGCGCCCCAATGGAGTCCCCTATGCGCCAAGTATACCCACAACCATTGGCACTCGTAATTCGCCATGGCTGGCGGCTGCCGCGAGTGTTTCGCCGGACAGGCGGCAATCACAGCATTTCCCCTCGCATCGAGACACAACGTCTGACGCTGACCAAACCACTTCCCAAAGCTTTGAAAGCTGCGATGAGGTCAGCTACCCAGCTGAGTGGGCAATGACCATCGGACGCGGTAAAAACGGGACCGGGAGATCCCCTATATATAGGACCGAAGGTACAGCTGACGGGAACTTTTTGCTTGTTGAAGCGGGGCGAGTCCGGTTGGCGAGGTGCGGACGTGGACAGTGGGAGCGTCGAATGGAGGCCATTGGATTATTCGTCGAGGTTGAACTTTTCGCTTGTTGGGGTGCTGCGGAGGTCGTTGGATGAGACATCGAGGTTGAATTTCCTACTTTTGGGGGTGCGGATCGAGCCAGGTGACAAAGCGCTCGTCGTTGGAGCGTCGTTTCCTGATTCAAGAAGTCTTCGAGCAGTTGAAATAAATTGTAAGTAGCGTTAAGTATAGTTAGGGCGAGTCAGGTTGTTAAAATAAAATTGTGCCTTGAATTAATTTAAATTGGTGATTTTGTGAAGTGACGAGGCGCAAATCGCGTGTCCGGCTTGTGTTCCTTGTGCTCCCCTATTCGGTCGGTGGTTTTTGGGTCGTCGCGGACCCTATTCCCGTTTCGGGGTTCGCGGACAGGGCAGTCCCGGCGCAGAAACGGGTGGCGCCCTTTTCTTAAAATATTTATTCCCACACCCCTCTTCGCGGGTGAAGCCGGGTGGGATTGCCCAAACCGTGGCCAGGGTCGGCTACGGTGTAGTGAAAAACGTTGTGAAAACTATAGCCGTAACAGAGAGTTTAAGTATACAGCTAATTCAGCAATGGTGGGGTTAAAAAAGTTGAAACTCCTGGTGTTATGGGAAGGAACGCGAAGTGCTATGCTTTCGGATGCAGGACACACGATGAGGCCGGTATAAAGCTTATACAAAAAAACATTGATCGAGAAGTACTCTGCGATCAAGAAGTGAGGGAAGTTTCAAAATTCTCAACCGATCAGGATACTCCGTATACGGTAGGCCGAATTTATAAAACAAAGATCGTGTAAACTTACGTTGAACGGACTCAAGCAGTGTACAATCACAAGCATGATAAGGCGACCAAACAACCGAAGTATACTCGAGAATGTATCTCACCAGGGTTTGATAAAGTGTGAGGGAGCTTTCGATAGAGGAGAAGTGTAAGGTTTGTTGATATCTAAATACCTTTTCTTACCCTAACAACCATGAATATCCTGCAAAATATGTCAATCCATCCGATCATCCTTTCTGTATATTATTCGGGTCTTTCTCGGGTGGATGTTAATAATGATAATCAATTGCAGGGCGAATTCATTTCGCGCATATGCTCTTCTAATGTTATGGCTGACAATAAGCTCATTATTTAAGCATATCCGATTAAGTTACTATCTACATTAGCTTTTATTCTGAACATCAATTATATTTTCTTTATGATGTTTCCATACAATACTCGCGGAATTTCAAATGAAGCTGAAATTCCCGCCATATTTTTGCCCATTTTGTTTATCAGGTGCTGCACGCCGCTGATGTCAACATGTTTGTGTTAGTGCCCACAACTACACTTATAAAAGTTGGCCCATGAAATTTGTTGATCCTCTGTTTATTACCTCCTTGTGTACTTATTACATATATATTGCGAGCCGTTCCGGTTCTGGCACATATATGTAACGTATTTACAAGCATACGTACGTGTATTGGGTTTCGAATTTTTCTTACAAGGTTTGTGTTGCTTTGAAAATATTATTGGTATATGAAAGAGTGTTTGTTGTCTTCCTATCCACAGTTAGGTTAGCTTTGGTCCAGGCTATAACGAAACCGGCGTATACGACTTCGTGTACAAAACACTGAAGAAGGTTGCAAGTAGCAACCGAAATACGTATTTGAGGAAATACAAAATATTTTGGTAAAAACCAACAACACGACCTTTTCAATAATCTTAAAACACCACCAAAAGACGCTCAAAACACCCAAATAAGATTTTTGTATAAATGAAGCGAGGATGATGGAATAAAGCAACATGCTTACTGGACGAGTTGGACTGCCTACATCGGCATCACTTGAAGTTCATAAGATTGTTCACTGCAGCGCTTGCGCTGTGTTAGAAATATATGCGGCTTTTGCTTGCCATCAGCTATGGCACTTGTGCCGATATTTAGATAAAGCTGAAACTTGTTAAAAATGCCACTCGAAATTCATTTCAGGACCTACTGTACAAGCATGGTGCAGGCTTAGTGGAGGACTTCGAAATTTTGACTGTGACCAAGAACCTCGCAATAAGAAGATGGGATTGGGTGAAAAATTTTCATTACTAGCATAAATCGACACTGAGCATCGGTAATCTACAGACTTATAAGATTTTGATTTCCCTTAAAAAAATATGCACTAAATTTACATGATTCGGCTTCAAAGCAATGATTACTACGATCTTTCATGTTCCAATGTTTCTTTCACCTAATTGTGAAAAAATCAGGTTTAATAAAACTACGGCTTTCCCTGTTTTCTTTGCTTTTTGAAATAACTGCTGAAGTAAGTTATTACGAAATTCCACAGTGTTTCAAGCTCACCTTCCTTTACATTTTGTCTTTGTTTTGTTTTTTCAGTGAATGTATAACATATTGAACAAATATTTAATCATAATTTTACCAATTCCGAATCAATAAAAACTTGTGTTTATTAATTAATGCACTTAAAATTAAAAACTATTGTGAAACGTTTTATTTTTCACTGATTTAGTCATTTAAAAAGTCCAAGTATATTTTAAAACTTGATAATCAAGTGTGATATTATTCATAAAAATATCTTTAAAATTTAACAAAAAAGCTAAGGCGTGTGTATCTTAATCAAAACAAATTTAAAAATATAGTTCAACATTTTACTAACTCCTAAATTCATTTTATCGCAAATCTTTTACATGTCTTGGTAGTAAAGTGTTGAAATTAGTAAGGATAAAAATGAAGGGTGATAAAACCACCAGAAGTTCACATTATTCTCGTTTGACTGTCAAGTTTTGCTTTAAATAATCATTTTTTGGTTTTTATTTTTTAGTTCTTGATTTGATTAATAGTATAGACTTTTGTTTTTGAATAACATTGTTGATGGAGCTTAATTGAATCATTAAATAAATTAACACATAGAGTTTCTATATTAATTTTTATGTTAAGATATAAAATCAATTTTTAAAAAGGTTACTGCAAACAAATTATTTGGAAATTATCTTGAAATCTGCTTAAACACTTGAATTATATTTTAATAACCTTAAAAGTCTTTTAACTACTACCTCTCTCTTCGCTCTTGCAAGGATGTTTTCATGTGTTATAAACATTCAAATTGGCTCAACCGATCTTTTTATTGTTTTTGAAACTATCTAGAAATCGAATTGATACACTTCACGCTTGTTCGTTAGTTAAGGTGCGGAGTTTTCAATCACTATATATTGTAAATTTTGAAGAATTCGTTGTTAAAGACCACGACTTAAGGGGTTTTGAGTTTGAAAGTGCTTTGGGTATTCAAAAATTGCACGAAAATAGTTTCTTTAATGTTCATTTATTCAACGATGATTTTTCTTCCTTCAACCTTGATATCGTTCTTGATGGAAAATCAACTACAGAATTTTCTATTTCCAGCTGCATTTATTGTTTCGATATTTTCTTCAGCAATGTTAACGGTGCGGTGTGTTGCGACGCCTTACTTTGATGTTTTCGATTACTGTTGTCTTTCATGAGTATCACTGTATTAACGCGAAGTTAAATGTAGACTGCACGATTTGTAATTTCTAGCTGCAATGATATTGATGCGATGTATTGTTCAGCGATGTTAGTGATGCTGTTTTTGTTCCTGTAATGCTGTTCATTTGTAGCGTTACGTTGATGTTTGCAAATGTTTGGAACGGTGTTTCACTTGAAATCGCATAGGGAGCTATGCGACGTTTTTCTATGATGTTTTCTTCTTTCAACAATACTTGCTCAATGTATGATAACAAGTGAGAATATATATTTGGCTGTATAGTATTGTGTTGAAATGTTTACTCGTGCGATGTAAAGTTGCGTTGTTTTATCCTTGTTTCTTTGCCTCTAGCTCAAAATTAAGGCAAACATTGAACTGGGTGCGAAGAGAAATCTTTTTTTTAATTAACAAATATGAAACTGTAATCAGCATTCTATCAGAAAGCGCTTTATCTTGTTTTAATGTTGAATCCATCATCCAATCGATGGTTTCATCTACAAGTATTCTGCAGGGGAGTTTGTAAAAAATTGTCATTTTATTATCTCAAAATTTAATCGCGTCCTATTTGCCGGTGCTCCTTCGTTTGCGATGCTAATATAATTTTCTGAGTTCGTCAAGTTGTAGTTATTTATTTTATTTCCGTAGTTGGGTATTCAATGTTCTTATCGGAAAACTTGACTCTCCTTTTGCGTTTATTTATTTTCACACAATATAAGTTGTTTTGCAGAAGTCGTTTCCATTTGTTTTATCTCTTAATTATGTTTCTGTAAATCTCGGTAGAGTTTATTGCGATTAAATTTTGTATTTTCATATTGTTGAAGTTCGATTGCAGATGTATTTTCCATATTTTTATATAAACTTTTGCAGTATTGATTATGACAACTATCCAAAAACATTTAATTCTGAATTTGGTTCAGTTTACAATGTGACGATTTTCAAAGGACACAGTTTCACTCTCAAATTACTCAAATAACATATTTTAGATTACCGAAGGCCAATTCACTAAAGTACACCAATAAAACTCACTATTATTTTCACTTTTGTAATGATTATCCTTTTTTTATCGTCCTTATTCATTTTCATCAATATCGTATTGCTCTGATTATTAAGCCAAAGTTCCACTAGATTTATAGCTTACGGTATTTTTGATTGTTCTTTTGAATTTCATAATTTTTACTTGCCAAGAAAGAGAAATAGCGAACGGCGAGCAAAATGTTGGTCTATGTCAATGTCTTATTTGTTAATATAATTTCACTTAAAACTAATTTCGATAAATATTTAATACTAACATTCAATTTTAACTCCTAGGAGGATTGAAAAGGTCAACTTGAAACACAAATACGCATCTCATAAAGTTTACATATAAAGCAGTTCTGTTCAAAAATTATGGAATTTCTCTTAAATGATTGCATTAAAAGATCAGTCATAAACATGAATTTTTTTTGACATATGTAAGTAAGAATTATGGAACATTTTTAGATACTCTGCGGGATATCTAGTAAGCCCTTTTATTTATTTTATTTTGACACAAGCAAAGACAAAAAATTAATTTTTAATATTCTATATTAGTAGAATAAGTGCGGTAAATATGACTCATGTTGCTAATAAGGACCACAGGCATTTTTCCATTTTACAAAAAGTTGCAGTGTTTCACATAAAAAATATCTTCCTCTGAAAACGTGTGTTTCTAAAACCGATTAATTCAATACTAATTGGAGAATATTGTTACTTGGCGTTGATATTTTGAACTTTTATTTTGTGTTTGATCTGGACCGAATAATATGGTCAATTCGTTATAAGCCTGATATGGACTAGTGTTCCATATTTGGCAAATGTGACACTTTGTTGTATTACAGACGTAATTTTCTTAAGGAGAGAAAATTTCGAAATCACAAATTTGAAGAAGGCGATATGCTCGCTAGAGAAAACAGAATGAGAAGCCTAAACGTTCCGTAAGTTGTAAGTCTAAAACATTTTTTAAGAACGTTCTCTTTTTGGATGTGAACTACAAACAAAATAGTAAAGCTTGATTGACTTCGGAAATTTTCAAAAAATTATAACATGATTAGGATGCTGGATTGAAATCAAGAGGAGAGAATACTCTCGTTTGGCCGAAAATTGTTCAGCTCATCCCAAAATCTATGACTCAAAAAGGAAAGATTAGCGAGCAGGATCGACGCACACAATTATCCTCATTATAGGAAGGCAAAATTCAGTCATTACCCGAAAAAAATCTAATAATCGATAAAATACATAAGAACAGGCAGATCATTAGATAGAACTTAAGGGGATATTGTCACGGTTCGAATTGCGCACTACACCACTCACTCACGTTAGGAGCCACCGCTTCTAGTATATTTTAAAATAAGAAATGAAAACGCATTGTAAGTGTCTCGACGCAACCGTCTTGTGTTATGTACTCTGGCGGTTGACGTCGAGACGGGTAGGATACGAGTAGTGGGCGAAGCTCGGTCAGCATTTGAAGACACGCTTCAAGCAGCCTTAGTAAGCCTAATAACGGATGCCCTTATCGCATCCACTTCCTTTCAATATCCAAATTTGTTTATCTTAAGAATTTAATAACTCTTGGCCACCCGCAAAAGAATTGCTGACTCGCACATCTGCACCGGCAATTCTAGACATGGAAATTGCATCAATGCAAAATATAAATCTTTAATTGCATCAAGCAATGGGAAAATACAGATAAGGAATTAGTATAAGTACCGCGAGAAGAATCTCGAGCGGGGAGTCACGTCAAGTCAGTCAAGTTTTAAGATTCGGTTGTTGAATAGATTAAAAGATTGTAAAGTAAAAATTTAAATAAAGTATTTTTTTAATAGTACAAAGTGTCTTTTACTAAAAGTTTCGCGTTAGAAACTTCATCATTTTTTAAAACATTGTGTTGTGTGAAAAACATAACTCGCGCGCATCACAAACGCAGGCATCGAGCGGGAACATTTCAGGTATAATACGAATGTAACATTCATTTCTATGTATTTATAATATGTTTTCTTCATGTTGTGCAGGGTCCAGCAGGAGGCAATGTAGACGTGATATTCGGTGCTCCATCCCGTGCGCTTCTACACTAGAGATGGGTTTCTCGTTCACTTTAGACATACTGGCACATTTCGTTCAGCACATTCAAAAGATTCGTTCAGAGCGAATCGTTCAAATGAACGATATTCATTTTTTCATTCAAAAACACTCAGATCATATCGTGAGCTCACGGCACATGTGCGACGGTGGCGGCACAACTCAAGCACAAGCACACGTGCGTCGACTTGGGCACGTCGCACACTTGACCGCTCAGCACAGCTCCACGCGCCTGCGTACAAAGTTGTACGCAGAGAGTAAATATTTGAGCTGGTGCCTTTTGCTACCCATACGTATATCTTCCAGCTTCCGCATAAAATCGGTCGCTGTCCGAAAAGTGCTGAAGCGGACCAGAGCTGAACGGACAAGTGTGCGACATGCTTTATAGTTGGAGTTGCAACCGTAGAAGCACACTGGATGAACGAAACGCTCTTTAAAAAAAGAGTCGTTCGTTACAGCACACATAAGTGTGCCGTTCATAATGAACGACTCGTTCACGAACGACACATCACTATCTACACATGCAATCACGAGCCGATGCAATATGGACAGCCCACCATGGAAGTAGAGCAGCAGTGTGCAACGGAACTGCTTATTGAAAATGCAATAGGTAAGCAATGTTTGAAATGTTTTAGATGTGGGGAAATTATACATAATATATGCTACATGATTAGTAGTTGTACAGTGAAACAATAACATGCAATGTAAATGGAAATTGTACACACTTCGATCCTTATAGCTTAATTGTTTTTTTAGGTAGAAGATGTTATTAATCAAATACTTTTGTTTTATTTTACATTTTCAGTGAGCCACAATTCTCAAGAAGACGAATCAACAACAAACAAATCCAACAAATCCATTCCGAGAAAATTGAGGAAAGTTTAAGTAAAACTATGGGTAGTAGAGGTCTCCAAAATAGGGATCACATAGTAGCAAATCATATAGTGAATCCATCTGAGAAGCAAAAGTTTTTTTTCAACTAGCCTCGGAAGAATCACCAATAATCTAAATCAAGATACAGTAGAG
The DNA here is from genome assembly GCA_963942545.1 of Oxycera nigricornis. Classification (NCBI taxonomy): domain Eukaryota; kingdom Metazoa; phylum Arthropoda; class Insecta; order Diptera; family Stratiomyidae; genus Oxycera; species Oxycera nigricornis. The sequence goes on from OZ012661.1 coordinate 24,595,359, forward strand.
CCCGTATATATGCAACCCTGTTAAAAGCAATACCCTTGTAAATAAAACATACTGCCGTATCCCGAACCAGTACCATATACAGTACATAAAATTTCAACCGTATAAATGCAACCCTCTTAAGTGCAATGCCCGCCTAATTTCAACGGTAATCCGAACAAGTATTGGTCATGTTTATCTGTTTTGACCGCTTAATTGCAATCATATGAAACACATGGTGAACACGTATACATTCGATTTCAGGCCCACAGAAATGATTGGCCCTTTTAAGCAGGATTCGCATGCGTTGATTTGGTTAGCTCACATCGATTGGCACGGCACGTTCTGGTGTCCATTGTATTGTTCAACGTTTGAATTTTTAATAAAAAGTATAAACTGTGATTTTAATAAAAGTGCAAAGTCGTAGAGATTCATCGAATTTTTCATAAAGGTAAATATATTCTTTCAGTTTGAACCTAAGGCATTTCTGCCCCTCCCAAATTAATTTAATGTTTCACAAAGTCTGTCCATGAGCCCGTAAATGAAGCCGTATCCGAATGGTTTCGAAAAATGCGATAGTTTCCGGTCCTATGATAATGGGACAAGCAACCAAATTCGCGCAAATAATGCAAATCGATGATTTCCGGCCAAGCAATGGTTGGCTTGACAGATGGAAGAAAAAAAAGAATATTTCTTTTCATGAAATTCACGGAGAAAAAGCTTCAGCTGATGAAGTTTCTGCAAATGAGTGGATAAAAAATGAGATGCTACAGCTTTTTATAGAATTTGAGCCAAAAAACGTGTTTAATGCGGACGAAACTGGCCTATTTTATAAAGCCCTTCCCAGTGGAACATTGGCTTCAAGCAGTGATAATGTTACAGGTGTTAAAACCCATAAAGAAAGATTGACAGATCTTTTTATGTGCAACGTGGATGGATGCGAAAAGTATATTTGGTCGATTGAAAAGTACAAAAAGCCTCGATGTTTTCGTTCCAAAAAGGTGCCATCGGTTCCATACTATTCCCAACAAAATAGCTGGATGACAAGTTATATTTGGTTGGACATTTTAAAAAAGCTGGAGAAAAAATTTGAAAGGTAAAAGCAGACTATTCTTTTATTGGTAGATAACGCTGCGTGCCATAAAGTCAGTGATAATTCAAATTTCAAATATTTGAAGCTCAGATTCTTACCAGCGAATACTACTTAAATCATCCAGCCTTTAGATCAAGGGATTATTCGCTGCTTTAAAGCCTATTATAGGCAAAATATCATTCGGCGACAGTTATTATCACTGGAATGTGGAAAAACGATTCAAGACTTCGTAAAATCGTTTAATATTTTGGAAGCGATGAACTTAATCAGAAGATCATGGTGGCTTATCACACCAGCTACAATAAGTAATTGCTTTCAAAAAGCAGGGTTCCTGACCGACACAGAAAATGAAGGTTCAAATGAAGAAGAATTTATTGAATTAGGCATATCAGAAAACGAATTTGAAAACTTTGTCGATTGCGATTTCAATTTGGATACTTGTGGCGAAATGTCCGACTTACAAATAGTAGGAAGAGCTATGGGAAACACTTTTCTACAATAGAGGAAGTACCCGAAGAAGCTGACGATAACATGTACTCCCAATCAACGAGCCGCAAGCAGGTATTTGAATCCCTTCAAACTTTGAAGTCGTTTGTTGAGTCCCAATCACTAAATTGTGATAGAGAATTTTCGATACTTGAAAATACTTTCACAAATCATTTTGTTCATAATAAAACCCAAAAACAAATTCGTGATTTTTTTTTTACAAAATCGTGAAATGTAATTTTTTTCAACTATTGAATTATTTGTTGGCTTTTGTTTCATTATATCATCATCAATTATACTAATTACATTGAAATCTGTATTTTGTTATTGTGTATTAAATTCAATATACCATGCGTGTACCTATAATAGTTTGGACCTATTAAATTGTTTTTATTAATAAATACTTTATAAAATTAATGAAACACTTGGTTTTACTGACTCACAAATTTTTTAAATTTTTATTTCGACGCGTTTCGATCCTAAGATCATCTTCAGGTTTAATACAAATTTACAGATATTTCCTGTTTTTATTCTTAAATAGTTAATGATTGAAGGAGTGGTGAATGGAAGCGAAAGGTGATTTCATTCAGCAGGTTTTCCTTATTCTTTGTGGCCCGCCTAATCTCAAGGCATTCCAGGTAGTCCAACTTTTTCCCCTTGCTTATTTTATGGAGAATATTCAAATTGCTAATGCTAAAATTATGCCCTGTATCTAAAATGTGCTGGGCTATTCCAGTATTTGGATTTACCTCCCTGGTTGCTTTGATGTGTTCATTGTACCTAACTTTGAGGCTCCTACCTGTTTGCCCTATATAAGCTGCATTGCAATTATCACAGGATGCACGGTACATTCCTGAATGGGAAAGGGGATCGTGTTTACCTTTGTTGTTGGAAAGTAATTTTTTTAAATTAATTCTAGTCGAATGAATGAAGGATATATCAGAGTTGTATTTTAAATATTTGGACAATTTATTATTGATGGGGCCTACGTAATTTAACTTTCTCCATGATTCATTACTATCAAAATAAGGAATTAATAGTTTAAAATAAATGACAGTAACGTAAAAGGTGTTAATGCATTGCATACTACAAACGCCGCTTAAAAACAACCGAGTTGCTATTAAACAGACTTCGCTTAAATGAAAAACCAGCATAATTGAAATGTGAGCCTTGTCAAAACGCTGTTGCAATTAAATGGGTTTCACTGTACATAGTGTAAAATATACCGCACTAATAGATACCGGATCGTCCCTTAGCATAATAGACGAAAGTTTAACCGGGTTTAAGAATGAGGCCATTGAATTTTACAACAATAACTGGAAAAGACATCATAAATTTTGAAGTTCACACACCAGCCCCGACGGAAATTAATCCGCCGTCAGGAGCACAAGTTAGATGGAAAGTACGAAGCCTGAAAAATCGTAAATACGACTTTATAATCGGTATAGATCTTCTAGATAAATTAGGCACTGTAATTGATATCGAAAATATACCTATACCTTTTTTAAATAAACCGTACTCAATGGAACGGATTTACGCATTGGAACCAAGCGCAATTGATTATTTGGAACGTCTCAAGTTAAATCATCTTAATCCAGAGGAGCGCAAGGAAATATCAAAATTAGTCAGACGTTTTGAACATATATTTTTTAAAGAGGGTAATAAGCTAACTAGTACGCCCAACATCCAACATGAGATTGTAACTACTACGGACAACCAGATCAGCTCAAAACTCTACCGGTATCCACCAACCCACGAACAGGAGGTTACGCGACAAATCGCAGAAATGGAGGAACAAGGGATCATCCGGGAAAGTAGCTCGAAGTACTCCAGCCCTCTAACAGTGGTGCCTAAAAAGAGAGTAAAGAGTATATATATTAAAGAGAGTAGTGGATAAATTAGAGAGATCCCAATACTTCTCCACAATTGATTTGGCGAAGGGGAATCATCAAATCTTGAGAAGAGAACCGGAAGAAAACCGCGTTCGTAACGCCTCATGGCCTCTATGAATTCATCAGAATGCCGTTCGGTCTGAAGAACGCCCCTGCAACGTTCCAACGGCTTATGAACAGTATTCTGAGGGATTTCATTAATAGAACATGTGTCGTCTACCTTGACGACATCCTTATATTTAGTACATCTATTGAAGAGCACGTCAAGGCAATCGCGGATATATTCGAAGTCCTAAAACAACACAGGCTCAAGATTCAAAAAAGATAAGTGCAAATTTAAGGAGAGGTAAACACCATTTGTGGGTCACATAGTCACCAGGAAAGGATTAAAACCCAACCCTGAGAAAATAAGTACCATCGAAAAACTGCAAATCCCCAAAACAACAAAGGAAATCAAAAGTTTCCTCGGATTCACAGGTTTTTACCGTAAGTTCATTAGAGATTATGCAAAGGTGGCGCAACCTATTAACAAATACCTCGAGAAAAGCGCCAAAATAAATGTTAAAATCCCAAACTATGTCAATCTTTTGAAAAACTCAAAATTTTAGTAACATCGCATCCGATCCTCAGATTTCCGTATTTTAGGAAACAGTTCCAACTCACTACCGACGCAACTTCGTAATAGGCGCCGTCTTGTCATAAGATGGTCACCCTATTTGCTTCGCGTCGCTTACACTTAACTGCCACGAGCAAAACTACTCCGCTACGGATAAGGAGTTCTTAGCCATCGTGTGGTCTATAAACTATTTTAGACCATATTTCCATGGCAATGAATTCAAAATATTCACGAACCACCAGCCAATTAAATACCTTTAAGCTAAATATCGAGGTCGAGACCTATCTCCTCGGCATCAGCGGTGGATTTTGACCCATAACAAAATACAGGAACTAGAAGTTGTCCACGGAAAGCGAAAAATATACATATCAGAGTACGATTTCGACAACCTAGGTGATATTCTGGGAAGATATGTCAAAAAGGGAACAATACGGATCCATTCAGAGTTGGAAGATAATAAATACAATGTCGTGCAAGAGGAAATTAGAGAATTATTCTCTAACGACAACCAGCAAGTCGACCTTAACAAATACTTTAACGAAACAATCATACGACTAAGGGATATAGCAAATAAGGATAGAACCATAATTTCAAGTAGACTAAATAACATTTCAAGCACTTCATGGATTTCGAATCTATAGTATAACCAAATGTTTAAATTTCAAATGTTGAAACATAGTATTGAACAAATTCAACACAATGTTGTTTCAGCCAGGTATGGATTGTTACATCCTAGCATATTGACTGATGATGAAATGAAAAAATACAATATAGATTTAAACAAATTACAGTACATAAGAGTAGGTTTAGCCAAAGCAGAAAATAACATGTTGATTTTCGCAATTAAAATTCCTAAAGAATTTGTTGTAATACACTTTAATAATTGCACAGTACAAATTTTGGGACATTATTTCCCGAACATTCAAGATAAATTTCAAAAAAGATTTTATTATCCTTCTATTAAACAAGTAACAAATTTCACAGATAAACTTACACTAGAGGACATGATAATAGATACCAAAAGTAATATTGAGAAAATCAAGGAACTACAAGTTCATAAAAACTTTACATATGGCATAAACGTAAGTTTAATAGTATTCATAATACCTACCTTTGGCATAACGTGTTATTATATCATAAACAGAAAACGACAATGTAAAATAAATATAGAAAATCGGATTCAGGAGAATCCTTTTGTAGACAGGGGAGAAGTTATGTATAATATGTCGCGAATACATCAAAATAAATCAAACGACACGTTTAAGAAATGTGACACCGTCTGGCAAGACGTGAGAATATTTCTTGCAAATTCCGAAATTGCGAAAAGCCAGACGTTGAGTCAGCAAAATTAAAAATGATAGTTATGCATAGCATGTCCCGTGGAGTTGCATTCCGCCCATTCGTCCGAGTAGACCTTAGTCGCACCGTGTAATACATTTTGTAAAATTCACTTGATAATAAAGTTAATTGCTTTTGATTGTGTACCGTTGTAATTTTTTTTAAAAACTCTCCGCTCTACCTCCACGACTTATTTCGCTATCGTACAAGTAAAAGATTTTTTCTCAACAAATTTTGAGATCGCTTTCAATACAATGACTAAAACTCAAATCTTAAATGAATCGATAACGCATTTATTATTCGGAAATTGCACAGTTTAACACTTTATTTAACATTGTAGTTAAATATTTTGCAAAGCTCAGTGCACAGTTTGTAGAGAGGCAATCCCATCACCGTAAAATAGTCGCCTTCGATACGTTCAATCATGGAACCTCCAATACCCTGAATCCCGTAGCCACCAGCCTTGTCTCTGCAATGAACACAATGCGATAGGATAGTAAAAATCATATTTACCTTTTTTATGAATGTCTTTAATGAATGAGATGACTTCAGTATGATCACAGAGAATGTAAACTTCAACTTTTTTCACTTTAAACGAAAATGGCCGTCAGGGAAGGCTAGACCTCCTCTGCGAACTTATGAAATAAATTGTAATAAGTTTCGATTTAAAATCATTTTTTGGGGGGGTTTCCTGTAAAAATCATCTATTTTTCAGCGACAAGCGCTAGTCTTAATGCCACGCGAAATGCTAATATTTCTAAAGCCTACTATGGCTAGTTCCGTCGAATATGGCAGGCGAGTTTCCGTTAGTAAAACGATTGCCAAATATGGCAGTTAGATTTCAGATTTAACTTTAATTTTATTCCTCAATCTTACAGTTCTTTTATCCTAAAATCCATGTACAAAAACCTTACTCTAAAATTAAAGAAAGGGATGTAACTCTATGTAAAATATTAAAATCTATATACCCATGCATAGGTTTCAGAATCGCATCATGTTTGACCAAAATCGATTATCAACTTCTAAACAAATCGATGGTGATCAGCAGCCAGTTAAGGGGTTATACCTATGTGAATTAATTTTTTTTTCCAATTTTTTTTTATTGGCTAAAACTATGCTTACACATCCCTAGAATTGAAATCAAGAAGGTCCGAATACTAATATACTTCAGAAAATTTTTGAGAATCAATTTTCTGAAGCAACTCCAATGCTCGAAACACGTAAAATTTGCTCGCTTTATACTATATAGTAATTAATATACACTGTATAGGGCACGTTTCTTCGTAAACGACGCTCGGAAAGCTTCTGTTTGCTCGATCGACTACACGCTGCATTTGAGGTTAAAGTACTGTTTTGATTGATATTTTTACTGTGGTTTTGTATAAAAAAAGTCTTAGAAATGAGTAGTGAACTGTACAGTGGCCGTAAAGGCAGTAAAGCAAGTAGTTCATCGCAGAAGCGCAGCAAGATCAGCAACAGGCGTCCGCCTAATCGCCATTCGTTTGAGACTCATTAAAATTGACTGCAGGACCTAATTTTTACAATTTCTGCTTAGAAACAGACGCCGAGCGAATAAAGGCTGCTGAGCGCTCAATTTCCGTCGTTGTAAAAGAGGCTTTTAGTATCAAGAAAGGACGAGGAGGAGAAATCCACGGTCTTGGAAGGCCAACTGTATGGTGCTGGGATAGCAGAGTAATAGTTAAAAAATTTGTATATAATAAAATTTTGAAAATTCACAACTTTATAAGGTTTTGAAACTTCAAACGCGTTTATCTCGAAAGTGTATTTTTGAAATTTGCCGGAAACGAAACTCTTTCAGTTTTCATCCGATTGACTTGTCGTTATAACTGTAGCTTCTTGATATGATTATCTAGTGAAGTACACACGATTTTAGCGATTGGTTTAGTTTAAAAAAAGTTATAAACAATTGAAGTCATTTTTTTGGGTCGAAAATGCAACTTTTTTGTTAAATGGTCGCCATTTTGCAAAAAATAGATATTAAACTATTATCGTGTGTACTTCAATAGCAAAACTCATGGAGTTTATGAAAAAAAATTTTATTGTTCCAGATGCAGATGGGGCTGAGAAACTTGTCCGGCCGCGGAACGTCTTTTGTAAATACTAGTGACTTTGACGTGCACTACAGCCGCCATTTTGTATTGAATTTAAAATAAAAAAAATTTTTTGCACTCCCGAAAAGTTGCCCTTTATATTGATATATTACTTATAAAAGTTTTTCTTTCAAAATCCTTGAAAAAAAATCCTGAAAAAAGGCTTGTTTTTTAGCCTTCACATAGGTATAACCCCTTAAGGCAACACTCGGTAATGGCAGCTCCTTGATATAAGCAACACAAACAACCTCAACATTGTTGACTCTGTATAAGCAACGCCTCCTTATAATGAACTCGATAAAGGCAACTCTATGTGAAGCATCTTCTGAAGTGAATGAAAACTATGTTTTCATTTGTTTTCCTAGAATTGCTAATTCTTCTTTAAATGGGCAGCACACGTGCATATGTCATTCTGTAAGCTGCAGTTAGTGTTGGTTGTGATCTGCTCGAAATTTCCATCGGAACAAATTAGGTAAGAATTTGTTTACATTACACGTTAGATAAATGTGTGGAAACCATTTATAGTTTCTTGAAAATGGCTCCTGCTTCAAGGCATACGTTGCAATTGATAGATAAAATTGATATCTGGGATTCAATAAAAACTGGTGTTGCATATAAAAAACTTGCCGAAAAGTTCAAAGTAAACAAAGCCAATGTATCTAAAATAAAGAAAAGTGAGGAAAGAATCCGAGAGCGTGTCAAGTGTATGGAAGTTAAAATAGTGAACATAAAAAGGCTGCGTGATCCAGAACATCCCAAAATGGAGGCAGCATTGTACAAATGGTTTCAAAATCAAAGGTTGAATAACCTACCGATTTCCGCAAACCTGTTGAAGGGAAAAGCTATTGACAACTCCATGCCCAAATCAAAGAAAACAGTAGCGGCTTCAATGCAAGCAATGGTTGGTTCTGCAATTTCAAAAAACGATACGGGTTACGCATTTTAAAAATTTGCGGCGAGAAACTTTCGAATAACAAGGATGCGATAAGACCGTATCTTCGCAAATTTCAGGATAATATTCTTAAATACAAATTAACAGAGCATCAAATTTACAACACTGACGAAAGTTCCCTCTTTCGTAAATTACTCCCCAACAAAACTTATGTGACTCTTCAAGAGGCATCAGCACCTGGCCGAAAGTCTTTGAAGGAGAGGATAACATTCGTGGCATGTACCAACGCATCTGGAGAGCACAAAATCAAGCCGATGGTTACTGGGGAATCTTTGCGTCCTAAAGCACTGTCAATGCCGTCCATTCCAGTGGTTTATAAGGTAAATAAATCCGCCTGGATGACTTGTGCTCTTTTTGAAGAATGGTTTCATGGCACATTCGTTCCTGAAGTGAAATAATTCCTTGAATCGAAAAATTTTCCGATAAAGGCCCTTCTTTTTTTTATTTATTTATTTCGCCAAAGCAAGGCAATCACAGTCAAATTTTGATTGACAACGCGCCATGCCATCCTAAGAATGATGGGCTTTGTAGTAACGATGGACTTATAACTGTTATGTGCATGCCACCCAATTGCACTGCGGTACTACAGCCAATGGACCAGAATGTCATAAATTTGACAAAGCAACGCTATAAAAAGCTTTTACTAACACATTTGGTTGGTTTACAAGATGATAATATCGATAAAGCAATGAAAGAAAGAAATTTAAAGCATGCTGTATCTTTCCTATCTAAGGCTTGGGAAGATCTAACACCAACCCAAATAAAGAAATGCTTTCGGAAGCTGTTCGAGTTTGAAGATGAGTTCGATGAGGACGATAACATCCCATTAGCTCAGTTGATTCGCCAACGCACTAATGAGCTAAATCCGATTCAGGAAATGTTGACCGATATAAGTCACCTACACTTCTCCACAGAAGAGATAACCGAATGGATAACAGAAACCGATATGGCTTCAGCAGACAACGATCCAAATATGGCATCAATTGACGTAGATTGTGAAAGTGAGGACGAATGTATCGAAGAAAACATTAGTTCGAAGCCCAAAATAAAATTTAATGAACTCTTAAGCAGCATTGAAGTTGTACTTCAATGGGCTAATGAGAATGAAGTTTCGTCAAAAGATATGATGGCCTTATATAATATAAAGGATAGTGCCATAGTAAACTCACGGAACATTAAAACAGAACAATCAAAAATTACTAACTTTTTTACAAAATAAGTGACGTTATTTCAATAAATTTTTTAAATGAAGTTTTTTTTGTTTATGCGAGAAGATAAATGAATATGTACATATGTTTTGATGGACAAATACGTGAGCTAGCACTTTTTATTATGCATTTTTTGTATTTTATATTATATATTTTTTTTTATTATATTTTTGTTTTTATATTGCTATTTGAAGGAGATATTTTTTTAACACTGATGGAACGTGATTTGAATCCAAAAATGATCAAAATCACGAATCGGGCCAAAACTATGTACTTTTGTGGTAATTTAAATAGACTAAAATTATTTTACAAAAATTTAAAAGTCGGATAATGTCAGTAGAGAACTGGTCCTTTGATAAAAATTGTGGGTGAAGAAGACTTCAACTGAAAATAAGAAGTGACTCAGAAGTCGATAACGAGTTTAATATCGTATGCATGCTCTTCTTGAGCAAGATGTACCCAAGAAAAACATAATTTTCACGTAACAAACTAATTTTTCCCAAACAAAACTACAAATACTGAATTGTTCAACAGCTTTCTTCTCATATATTGGCATATTTTTAATTTTATCTAGTTTTAGAATAAACCTTTTCATACATCTTTTTCAATTTTCTGAATCTCATCAATGAATTTTTAAATTTTCCTAACAGTATTCCTAGATTTTCGTCAAATTCAAAACTAAATCAAAAGAATCTTGCATCATGTTTGTTTTAATATAACATATCGCAAGATTATTCTCATAGAGATTTGATCTAATTACGAATTTTAATTCATTATATTTTGCATAAGTTGTCACTTGTTTTATTGTTATCATTCATTACAAAACTGGAATGCATTTTGCCTAGCACTTCGCAAACCATCGGCCGCTAAATTCTTCACGGAACGCAGATGCGTATGTCGCAATGTTTTCTTGTACTCAATCGCAAATGGTTCAAATGGTAATGCAGGCGGTAAATACGGCGATAGCTACTGTAATGTATTCGTTGAAAGTATCGCATCGCAACAAGCAGATTTTGATTTGTTGGTAAGACACACATGCCAATAATATCGAGATGTTGGATGCGTTTGTTGCGGCCAACATTCGCAATTTTCCGTTTTACGGTGTCCACAGCATCTTTGTTATCCCTTTCAACCGGGTTCGCCGAGGATCGCATGGATAATCCCCATAGAATGGCAACGGAGGCGATTCGCTCCTCGTGGCATTTTATCCAAAATGCCTGTTCGCACATCTTGTTCGGGTGTGAGTGATTTAGTTATATTATTATATTAACAGTAAAATATGTTGCTAACGGATCCTGTTTATAGTGGAATTCGTGTAAATTGTAAGAAAAAAATTTAGCCGTTGAGCTCTTCCATTAAAATATACCTGGCAATAGCAAAGCAAAGCTCCGAATAGTGGATGAAATTTTTTTGGAAACAAATAAAAAATTTAGTCAATTTTGCCTTTTTTTGCTCCATTTGAAAATAAATTATGTTGCCCAAATTCACAACCAATGATTATAAAAATCGTGCTATACAACGAACACTACATGGATGTTAGTCTTATATTTCCCTTTCGTCCGCCATATTCTTTGCTATTCATTCAAGCAAATAAATTGAATGAATGTTGAATGAATGTTGATTGAAAAAGTAGAATCCATCAATCGAATGGTACAGGAAACAAAATTCGATTACCGATTACTTTATATAATAATGTTCGTCATGCGATGCTTTTTTAATTTTTCCGTCATTCATTTATCAAAAAAATGGTTTCATCACAGTACTTACATATTTCCTGTTCATGTGCATTACATCACTTGATTTGATCATCAAATGGCCATGAAAATATACGCATTGGTTTTTTATTTATTTTTATTCTCTATAACGGAACAGCATTTTGGTACGACTCAAATACCTGTCAATAATGGAACCTGTTAATCTAGTGGAATTCGTGTCAATAGTGGAAAAAATAATTCTGCTGAGAAGCCAAAAAACCAATGAAATGTAGATCAGCCAATGCGAAGTCTGCCCCAAAAAGTAATAACGTACATGTTTGTGCAAATTAAATTTTACATATCCTCAAACATTTTTGTGGGAGTCATGGTTACCAAGGTACAAACGGATTCAATTTACACATGCTTTTCATGATCGTAGACGGACACTCTAATCATTTGTCTGCCGACCGACATTTATTGACGTATTACTAACATCTAATCTATCAAATCAAGTTGAAATTGAATTGCACAATATGTGTTTGGAATTTGCAAGGCAGCCTCCTGGAATTGTACAAAAACAAAAATAAGTAAAAAGCGCAAACTGAAATGATATTACATCCCATACAAATAACTCGCGATGTGTTTTCATTTCAAATTATATTTTGAATAAGTACATTCAAATTATTATATTATAAAAAAAATAACTTTATTATTATATTAAAAACAAAAGTAACATAAATACAAGAATGAAAAATTGCATTATATGCATGTGAAAAAGAAACCTGTCGACCTGTGCACTATATGCCACACGAAATTTCCAACATGCTGCCGTTTACGGTTGCACAATGTTGCGAAATATGCTTAAATACACACACATTTATATATATGTATATATATATATATATATATATATATATATATATATATATATAGTAGAATATAGTAGAATCTCGAAAAAGTTAACCGAAATGTCCCAAGGGTAATTAACTTTTTCGAACTATTAACTTTTCTAAGTGGTTTTCAAAATTGAAAAAAATACAATAATAAGTATAGATTTTTCGTAAATAACACGCTAAATTTATTTCAATGACTTAGTTTTCATCATTTCAAAATTGTACCGGCTGGTTTATGGTTCTCAGTCACTCTTGATCATTTTCGTGCGATATATTAATTAATTTTTGTGGAGTCGGTTGAAGAAGCAGTCGAGACTTGTTTGTTTCTTTTCTTTTGTGTAATAGCTCTTGATCATTTTCGTACGCATATGGACAAGGTCTGCCACCTGATTTGCATCGTTATTGTTTTCAAACAATTTTATCAAGATATTGATGCTTTCAACTGCTTTCGAGAAGCTCACTTTTGGTTGTTGGATATCTTCCTCGCTAATTGACCCGTCGTTATCATTATCGGAAACTTCGAAATCATCGTCATCTTCCGCAATTTGATCCTTGTTCCAATTTTCAATGACATCAATGCTGATGTCAACATTATCACCCAGCTTCGACATCAACAATTGAACTTCTCGAAGTGTATCGTCGTAAGCACTATTTGATTTAATCAATTTAGACAACGGAATGTCGTCTTCACTATCGTATTGATAGGAGCCAAATTGCCCCTTTAGTGACCGAAAAAAGCGGTTGGTTTGAAAAACTCGTACGCTCAGAAAAGTTAACTGAAAAGTTAACTTTTCAGAGCGGCACGTGGAAGCTGAAATTCGGTTAACTTAACCGAGCGATTAACTTTTCCGCGAGTTAACTTTTTCGAGATTCTACTGTATGTATATATATATATATATATATATATATATATATATATATGGGTTTTTATTATCCCGCATGTATTTCGCTTTGCTATTGGTATAAACTTTCAATAACGCGCAGATCTTGCGTTGCTTTTTGGAAACAGGGCGCAAATAGGCAGGCATCAGCATCAGCAGCAGCCACCACCATGGGCGCTATGCTATACGACGTAGCTGGCTCGTGTGCGCTCACGGAAGTGTTTCTGAACAACCGGGTAATTCCCATAAACACGTTCCGCTCGTACGCAAATTTATACACGCCTCAAATTTGCAACGACAGTGCAACTGGAGCAGACTTCGTAGCTTGGCATATAGGGAAACTTGTGGAAATATTTGTTGCGCGTTCTACACGCGGATTCAACCAAGTATCCCTGTTGAACTGCTTTGCTACCCGAAGGAAGGGGGAGGAGCGCACGTCGAACACGTCGTAGCAAATATTGTACGTGAGTGGCTCATATTCCAGGCTAAGTACAACACCCGTCATCTTAACTTACAAGAACACGTGATGCGCAAACAACTGTGCGTTTTCATAAACGCATTCGTAGAAAACCCCACATTCGAATCCGCAATGCAGGACGAGATGGTATTGCCACAGGAAATAATGGGGTTCTGTGTTGAGTTTCCGCAAGATACCATTCGCCGTATAGGGACCAAATGTGCTCCGCTTGCCGAATACATAGTGGAGCAACACAGCTTGCAACCAGAACTGTGCATCACGGAGCAGCCAGAACGAACAGATACCTTGCGTACACTGTGCATCACGGAGGGTTCCATCCACTCAAAAGGTGCTGGCGCAGCGACTACGTGACGGCCACACAAACACTTATGGGGAGTGGCATATCCTGAGAGTCATAATGAATGCACGAACTGCCCGGATGCGGAGTGTGCTGCAGAATGTGAGACTCAAGGGGCTAGTTGCAAAGATTGGCTTAGTGTTTGGGCGGAAATACAGCACACTCGCGGACCTTGATACTCTGGTGTATAATCGGGTGATGCTGATAATGGATGCAAATGTAGGCGGTTCGCACCTGAAAGGCCTGCTAATTAATTTTTTCCACATGTTCTGGCCCGAAATTGTCCGCCTTCCGTTCTTACAGCTATTTGTAACGCTGCTGCACATCGCCACCCAACTGGGGTCCAGTACGCGGTCGTTTTACTCTCTCTCTCTCTCTATATATATATATATATATATATATACACATGGGTTTTTATTATCCCGCATGTATTTCGCTTTGCTATTGGTATAAACTTTCAATAACGCGCAGATCTAAAGGTTGCTCTTTGGAGACAGGGCGCAAATAGGCAGGCATCAGCAGCAGCAGCCACCACCACCACCCACGACGGCAACGCACTGCACAATGTTATCAAAGAAAGTCCGAATAGCAGCTTCGCCGAGGCAATGGAGCGGCTCAAGGATTGTAGCAGAAGCACATGCTACGTGGACAATTCTTTCAGCAGCGGCGACACGTGCCACACCATCCAGGAACATATAAAAGTGCGCGAGCGCATGCTACAGGAAAACGCCTGCGAAGCTGCCGCCCCTGCACCCATTTCCACTATTATTCGGGAAGCTTTGGTGGTAGTTCACGACGAATCCGAGCAACGGCTCGACGAGAACGTTGCCCCAAATTCCGAATATTGGGACGCCGACCTGTTTGAGAGATTGAGCGAATGCTAGATCCGTGGCAGCCGTTACGGCTGCAGCAGCAGCAGCCGGCAACCAAACCGCCACGCATGCGAAAGTGCCCTCATTGTACACGTGTGTTCGAGGATAAGTGGAAGATGGTTCACCATCGCATCACTATCACGTCCACAAACGGTACGAGTTGTATCTATGTAAGCCGATGCCTTTCGCATGCGTGGTGTGCGACAAAAAGTTCAAGTATAGCAGTAGCAAAGTGCGGCACGAGAAGCTTTGCGGCCGCTGTAAGTATGCGTGCCATGCACTTATTGCATTGTTTAACCAATATCTCTTGCATTTTTAATTCGTTTCAGCTGACCGGAAAGCATATCGCTGTGCGACGTGCAAGCGTCGCTTCACGCGGCGCGACGCGCAGGAACAGCACGCGGCCATGCACGACGTCACGCAACGGCATGCGGCGCGCACATGCGCTCCGATGTTCCACACGCCGGCTCGCGTGAGGTGCTCCGATGTTCCACGCGTCGGCGCACTTGTGCTACGATGTTCCACACGTCGGCGCATTGAAAGTGGTAATTAAGAGGAAAGGTAAAAAGGTGGCAATCTGGGAATTGCAGGGAGGACATAGCAATTGATGATCTATTCTCGGAGTGCGAGAATTCCTACACGCGTGCATCGCTGCTGGCGGCGCATGTGTCCGATGCCCACCCTGATTCACAAGCCCCGACGAGCATCCCATATCATTTTTGCTTTATATGTTGCAATGTAAGTGTCCATGGTAGATTGTCTGGAATATGCCATTTAATGTCCTTTTTTCCGTTACAGAAATACGCACATGCGTCGGGCTTGTTGCGCCACCTGAAAAAGCACCGCAAAGAAAAGTGCGTAATGGCGTGCCAAAAATGTGGCATGGAGTATCGGAACAAGGCGCAGTTCGTGGAACATAATCGCCTGGGTTCGCGGCACACGGTTCCGCCGTTGGAACGGAGCCCCACCCCTGGTTCCGCCGCGAGCACGGAGTCCTGCGAACCGTCGTCGTAAGTTGCTCATAATTTACACCAAGTCATTTGGATATATATTTCCGTCGTAAGCTGCTCATAATTTATACCATTTGTATATATATTTTTGTCGTAAGCTGCTCATAATTTACACCAAGTCATTTGTATATATATATCCAAATCCCAAACTCAATAAACTATGACCAATTATACAACACTTAAAAAAAAATTTCAGCAATTACACTTGAAGATGTAAGAATGGTTGGTATGAACAGAGTTGACCAAAATCTAACAAATTATCCGATAATAGAAGAGCGTGGGAAAGTTTTATAATAAAATGTTTTTGCATTTATTAGATCAAACAATATGGAATTCTTATGTTATTTATACGAAGTGGGGGGGGGCATGAAAACCCACTTGCAATTTAGATTGGATCTAATTGAAGAAATATTGGAGAAATATGCAACAGAAGAATATCTTGGACGGCAATCATACACACCACCGACATCGCGATTATTGGGAAGGCATTTTTTGGAATACATACCCCCAACGGCAAAAAAAGATAAACCTACCAGAGAGTGCAAAGTTTGCTGCTCGCGGAAGGACGCGAGTGGCAAAAGAAATGGAACAGAAACCCGAACCTATTGCCCTGCCGAACCTATTGCCCTGATTGTAATGTAGGGTTATGTCTGGAATGTTTCAAAATATTCGTTTTTAATACAAGTTTTTGTCAATACAATAATTTTGCCTTAATGGCGTCTCATACTCAAGATAATTGGAGTAACCAGAATCAAGGAAGAGGAATACCCCCGCAATGAATCAGCCACGTCGAACTCGTGATGCCAACCGGATGTATAATTATAATAGGTCGAAGATATTTGACGAGTTTGGTCCTGAAGCTGATGGATCAAATTGGTCTGGCGGAAATTACGATCATTTAGACCGTAAATACAATGCAGCCAGGCAAACGTACTCAACAGCCAGTCTGTAAACAAAGGACAGTCAAACCAAAAGTGGTTCCGTCAACCACAGAAACAAGTCCAGTCGATGATGATATCTATACTGGCAATGAAAGAGACTCAATGCCGTTGAAAAGGACATACGTCCAAAATTTACAGTTTTCAAACTTTTCTTCTTTAATAAAAGAAGCTTATCATGTAATTGATAAGGCTAACCCGCGTATGAAAAGAGAATGTCCTTTTCCGATATTCCAGCACGCTATGTGCGAATTTCTTAATGCACGATTACTTTATCATGCTAAGTATATCCTGAAGGCTCCTGAGCTTTCCACTTTTATGAGTCCATATGATTTACTTGATTGTACTAAATTTAAAATACCAAAACAAATTTTTGACTATATTAATAGTATTGGAAATACCGTTTTTATTAATGGTGATCTCATTACATTCCACTTACTAGTTTGTGCCGCACCACAAGGGCCGTTAGATGATGGTGAGCACACTGCAGTTAGATCAGGAACATTTGGTATACCTACTGCTTTCAATCATAACTCATATGAGTGTTATTTTTCTCCTTATTTTACAAAAAGATATATTGAGCAGTCTGCTCGTCCTTTTACCAATGAAAATTGGAATCCTTTTCCCGATGACTGGCTACCACCGGGATCATTAGTTAACGAGAATTTATTTGGTTATGTGCCCAGTTGCGCGCGGGTCGCTCCATTAACTGCAAGTTTTTTTTGATTGCTTTGCACGCGCAGGCTCTTTCGAAATTTGGTTTCAATAAGTTAATTGCCATGGCGAATTTTCTCGCGAGTATCCCGAAATTAAAAGGTCGTGTTAATCACTCTGATTGGGCGTTCGCGATCGAAAATTATTTGGTGCTCGATGGTTTGAAAAACACAATTAACGGTAAGGAAACAGACACAGTTAAAGTAGCGGAGGCGAAATCAAAGCTGGTTCTATCAGTGGATCCATCCTTATTCACGCATACTAAATACGACAAAAATGCGGAAGAGATTTGGATAACGTTTAAAAGGATGTTCGACGACCAAGGTCTAACAAGGAAAATTTCTTTGGTGCGTGCTTTAATATCAGCAAAATTGGACGATTTCCCGACAATGGAAGCTTACATTTCACACGTTATAGATACAGCTCAAAAGTTAAAAGGTACTGGTCTCGAAATTACTGACGAATGGATTGGATCATTGCTGTTGGCTGGTTTACCCATATCGAAATATTTACCAATGGTAATAGCAATCGAGCATTCTGGAATCGCCATTACGGCTGATGTTGTTCGAACTAAATTACTTGATTCTGACGAAGGTAAAAAAGTTGAATCAGCATTTGCAAGTAAACGGATAGTTAAACACAAAAACCCAATAAGATGTTACGAATGTTCGCAAATTGGTCATACGCGATCACAATGCCCAGTCCGATCAAAGTTTAGTGCCAATACCATTAAAGGTAATAAATTGGAAAAATCCAGTTTGAAAACGAAGGGCGCATTTTGTACTGTATTTTTAACGGGAAATTTTAGCAAATCTGATTGGTATATAGACTCAGGGGCATCAACACATTTAACAGTACGCGAAGTATGGCTGAAAAATAAATCAAACGCTCATGTTCGTGCAATCAAAGTGGCAAATGACTCAAATTTACAAACAAGTGTTGGTAATAAAATATGCCATGTTACAGTGAATAATGTACTATTTGTGCCGAATTTAACAACCAACTTGTTATCAGTCAGTCAACCAGTTAGTCAAAAATGGCAACAGTGTTTCATTTGATAATCAAGGATGTCGGATTTATAATGATAAAAGAGAACTAGTTGACACCGCGAAGTTGATAAATAATATGTATAAATTGGATGTACACAAAGTTCGATGTTTTCTCACGTCAAATGGCAATTCAACTTCAAACTTGTGGCACCGTAGATTTGGCCATATAAATGACGCAGATTTATTGAAAATGGAAAAGGGAATCGTCAATGGAATAAAACTAGGAGGTAAATTAAACAACAAACTTAATTGTGTTCCTTATTGCGAGGGAAAACAAAGTCGAAACCCATTTAAATCGAATGGCACAAGAGCGCAGGCAGTGTTGGATTTAGTTCATGCAGATTTGTGCGGCCCGATGGAGCATAAATCAATTGGAGGTGCGAGATATTTTTTGCTATTCATCGATGATTTTACGAGAATGGCATTTGTATATTTTTTGAGTCACAAAAGTGAAGCAAGTCATGTATACGCTACAACAAAGTAATAAGAGCCAAAGAAACTCTTTTGAAGAATTACTGCAGACGTTGCATTTACCTCATTCTGCGAAATGCAACGTCTAATGTTCGGAAACGACACATGCTGCGTCGCAGACATAGCGTCAGCAAAAATAGAATATAAATTTGTACGTATACCTGCCGGCTCGCCCCAGTTGATCCCCGGATACCTTAGAGATATCGTTTCGCTAATCTTAAAATTCATTTCGCTTAAATAAACAGTTTACGTTCAAAAAACCTAACAATCAGTTTTTTTATTAACTTCGGCATACGAAGTTTATTTTTTTTGGAGTGGCCAAGACCCCTTTCCAAAACTAGCAATTAGGCGGTTCAAGGAATTCAAGGCGTTGGTAGAGAATCAACATAGCCGAAAAATAAAAGTTTTTCGAACAGACAATGGTAAAGAATTTTGCAACACCGATTTTGACAATGTGTTTAAGTTTAATGGTATTCAACATCAAAAATCAAATCCATATACCGCAGAACAAAACGGTTTGGTTGAACGAATGAATCGGACCGTGGTGGAACGTGCAAAATGTATGCTGTTTGATAGCAAACTTGGTATGAGTTTTTGGGCTGAAGCAGTCAATACAGCAGTTTATTTGATCAATCGTTCTGTGGCATCAGGTTTAACAGATAAAACTCCACATGAAGCTTGGTCAGGAGTAAAACCGAACGTTGCGAATTTACGTGTCTTCGGAAGTAAAGCTATGATGCACACTTCGAAGCAAAAACGAACCAAATGGCAACCAAAGGCAAAACCAATGATATTCGTTGGTTATGGTGAGGCAACTAAAGGCTACCGCTTATTAGATCCACACAGTTTAAAGCCGTTTGATAGTCGTGTTTATGGAAAACGATATTGAAAGTAAATCAAATGTCGTAGTAAGAATGAGTGACTTACACAAACGAAGCTCAGAAAACACAGCGATCGGTTCAGCGAACGATTGTTTTGATTCAATGGGGGAATATGAACCCAAAGTGAATAAAACATGGCATGAAAAAGCCGATAAAGAAGATCCTGATTATGTCCCTGATGAAAGCGTTGAAAGACACGACGATGACACTTTAATTAGTGAATCAGACATTAATACTCCACTTCGTTCGAATCGTGTACCGAAACCACGTAAATTTGAAGGAGTTGTCACGCATATGTGTGGGATGAACAAAAACGAAATTGACCCAACTACTGTTCATGAAGCATTAAACGGCTCAAATGCAGTTCATTGGCAAGAATCCATGAAAAGTGAAATTGACTCATTAATTGAGAATAAAACGTGGATTTTATGTGAATTGACAAAGGATAAGAGAGCAATTTCAAGTAAATGGATATTTAAATCCAAAACAGACAACGATGGAAATGTTATTCGTTATAAGACGAGGCTTGTGGCTAAAGGTTGTGCACAAAAGAAATGGATAGACTTTCAAGAAACATTTTCACCGGTCGTAAGATACGCTTCAATTCGGTATTTGTTTTCAATTGCAGTTCAGTTCAACTTAGAGATCGAGCAAATGGATGCTATAACTGCATTTTTACAAGGCGACTTAGACGAAGAGGTGTATATGCATCAACCAGAACAATTCAGTGACGGTTCCAATAGAGTATGTAAACTGACCAAAGCAATGTATGGATTAAAACAAGCGAGTCGTCAGTGGAATACTAAGCTGAGAAAAACACTGCTGAATGCTGAATATACACAATCTCAGGTTGATCCATGCATTTATTTTAGAATTGCTGGAAACTCATTGATTTTCATTGCTTCATACGTTGACGATTTACTTAAATTTTCGAATGATAAGCTAATGAAAAATGATCTAGAATCAACATTAATGAAGCAGTTTAAAATGAAATATCTTGGTGAAGCTAAAAATTGTATTGGCATTCGTATCACTCGAGATCGAGAAAATAACGTAATATATTTGGATCAAGAGAAACACATTAATAAAATGCTGGAACGTTTTGGTATGCGTGATTCGAAGCCAGTTTCAACACCAGTTCATATAAATCAAAAACTGACGAATGAAATGTCACCAAAAGATAATAAAGAAAAATTGGAAATGCAATTTGTGCCATTTCAGGAAGCTATTGGAAGCATTTTATACCTGTCGCAGGGAACGCGCCCTGACATCGCTTTTGCAGTAAACAACGTAAGTCGTTTTAACAATAATCCAGGTAAAGCACACTGGATTGCAGTAAAGCCAATCTTACGATATCTCAATGGTACATCAAAAGCCAAATTGAAATTCACAAAAGGAGATTCAAACTAGGTTGGCTTTGCTGATGCTGATTTTGCTGGTGAACTCGAAAGTTATGTTTTTAAACGAAACGGTGGAGCAGTTTCATGGAACAGCCGTCGTCAACAAACAAATGCTCTATCCACAACGGAAGCTGAATATATGAGTTTGTCGACTGCAACGCAAGAATGTCTATGGCTAAGACAATTGGAAAACGAATTTTGGCCGCTAACCAAAGCAACAGGAATATTTTGTGATAATCGCAGCGCAATATGTTTGACTGAAAACGACGCTTATCGTTCACGTAGTAAGCATATTGACGTCAGACATCATTTTACTCGTCAGAAGTGTACCCATGCCCAAATTCGACGAATTTTTTCCTCTATTGACACGAATTCCACTATTAACAGGTTCCATTATTGACAGGTATTTGAGTCTAACCAAAATGATTTTCCATTATTGAGAGTAAAATTAAATAAAAAACCAATGCATATATTTTCATTGCCGTTTAATGATCAAATCAAGTGATATAATGAACGTGAAAAGAAAATATGTACTGAGATAAAACTATTTTTTGATAAATGAATAAAGGACAAACTGAAAATTAAAAAAGCAGCGAATGATAAACATTATTATTTAAAGTAATCGGTAATCGAAGACTGTTTTGTTTTGCTTGCAATCAAATCATCCTGTACTAAATTGATGGATTCTACTATTTTATCGAGTAAAAATGTATTTTCAACATTTTGCGATGAAAGGTATTCGTCGATAATTTCTTTTTTGTCTTTAACAACCATGTACACAGCAGACTTGCCACATTTGTATTTTTCTTTCAAACTTCGATTTCAAATTTTGGCTTCATGATCTTTTATCTTATGATCTTTTTTATTTTGTTTTAACGTGAAACGTCAACGTTGGATTGGTTTATTACCCTCCATTCATTTTCAATAGCGACAGAAAAATGTGAGAGTAATGAAGTTCTAATTGTGTGGTCAAAGTGTTTTTCGCTCAATTGCAATTGACGAACTGAACAATCTATGGTCACAAACACAAAGACAGTGCATAATTCATAGCTATCGAATCAGCGAAAAACTGAATTTCGATTTCTTAGAAGTTTTGATTACACGATGCTGTCCTAACAATAAAGAAGTCTAAACAATGACTCGAAATGAGAAAGAAAACGATACATTTTTTGCGATGCCAAATTGCCGCAACAGAAGCGATAAATTTTGCATTTTACGAAATGAAACAGTGATTTCGAAACGATTTTTATAATAATTGGTTGTGATATTGGAAAAAATATAGTTTCAAATGGAAAAAGAAAAAAAAATTTGTTTCCAAGAATTTTTTTTCCCACTATTCGGAGTTTCGATTTTCCGTTATTGACAGGCCAATTTGTATGAAAGAGCTCAACGGCCAAATTTTTTTCCACTATTGACACGAATTCCACTATTAACAGGTTCCGTTATTGACAGGTTTTATTGTATTGTTTATTTGTATTGTATACTGATTTATTATATTTTTTTTATGAGTTTTAACGTAATGTTTGATTCAAATAAAATATGTTTGATGAAAATGAAAAAAAAATCCTTCGTCCTTTGTTTTTTTTACCAATATCGTTTATTTATGTTTTATACTGATTTATTATATTTCAAAATATGATTAAAAGAACATAATAGTGAAAAAAGGTGGCTTTTTTACCCACTTTTTTCCAAGAAGTGGTTAAGGTGTCAATCAACGTGTATTAAAATATTTGAGGTTTTTTTTATCATTACAAAAATTCGTTGCAGCCGTTTTTTAATTTAATAGACGAAAATGTGGAAAATTAGGGTTTTTTCATAAAAAATAATTTTTTAGCCTGATTTGCACAACTCAGTAATAAATGTTTATAAAATTTATACATTTTTATCAGGTTTTGAAAAGAAACCAGCAAAACAATTTTTTCATGATTATGAAGAAAAAAAATTAAAAAAATCGTTCAAAGTTACCTTGTAAAGAGGGTTCATACGAATGGTATTACTTTATATTTTATATTCTAAATAAATTGTTGTAAATTCAAAATTTTAAAATATTTGCATAACTTGAGCAAATATTTAATAGTTTTTACAGTCTTTTAATTAAAACAAACGGCTTAAATTTTGAAAACCATCAAAATTTCAATCGAATTTGCATTTGTGGTAATCAGCGCTTTGAATGGTAATATGTTTTTTAGTCAATACTTTGCAAGACCATATGCTTTAAAAAGCTTTCATCAAATAAAAAATGTAGTTTTTAGTAGATTTATTCTTTAGTAATCGTAAGATTTCAATTACTTACTTCATCATCATTTGTTATACATTTTACTTTTTACATGCAAATTTTCAAGACCAATAGAAAATACAAAGTAATTATTAACACTTAAGGAATCGCTAATGGGTCCAGTAGACCCAGTACTTCGTATCTTGCTTAACAACTTTCAAAGCTGGACGTTTGCGACGTTGCCGCTCTTAGTACCTTTCATGGACAGTGTATCACAGCAAATGACGATATTGTTAGTCAGTTAATGCACGACATGTGAGTGCTACGGACGTAAAAAGTGTGTGTGGGTTCGTTGGACCCGGTAGCGACTAAATACGTAAGTGATTTTCTCAAATTTTTACTACTAACATTTACTCATTTTCTTTATTTTATTTCATAGCAAATGGCTTCTAACAAGTTTTTGAAGCGTCAAGAGATAGAAGAATATCTGAACAATATTGGCATAAGCTAGATTTTGTTTAAAATAAGTATTTATAGAAATTATGATGACTAGTCTAAATCTTGTCATAAAACTATGGAGAAATTCGTATAATTTTGAAACGGCTTTTGGTTCAAGTTAAAACAATAAATATTAATATTGGATTGAAACATGTTGTTTTTAAACATATATAATTCTTATTAGAAAGTAAACTTTTACTTTTATTAAACGGTTTTGGAGTAAACTTATGATATTATACTGGGTTCATTGGACCCAGTAGCGAGTACTTGTGCTTCAAATTAGGGTGCGACTCCTTAAGTGTTAATCTCATTGATGTAAAATCGTGACAAAATACAAATTCAGTGATTATGCTGAAATCACGGCAATTTTGAACGCAACTATTCAAAATGGTCATCACGCGACAAAATCTCTTCAGTGGGCGTAATAACAAAAACTGCATTCATTTTTGCTATCGCTCTTTTGCCCTTCAATCATCGATGTGAAAATAACGTAGGAAAGGTCCCCACCGATTGATTGATCAAATCAATCCACCCCCATCCACCAAAACCCTTACGTAATCAATGGATGCTCTCGTAGATGATATGATTAATATTAACGCGTTCCTGTTATTGCTATAAAAACCTCTCATTATTATTATTTAAAGTAGTGTTATTTTCAAAATTATTATTGTATTTAATATTTTTAATGTTTATCTAGATATTACTGGGAAGTTGACAGTGTGGACCTCAAGAATCGCACTTCGCGGCTTATTTTAGAATTAATTCACCGATACAAAGAAGAACAATTGACAAACGCAATGGCGGCGATCCGAAATGGAATAAAAATTGAATTTTTGACGTTCCACGAAGAACCCTGCAAGATCGACTAAATTTAAGGGTCGCAGAAACGCGCCCTAAAATGGGACCAGACTCTATACTGACCAAAGAAGAAGAGACTATCTTCAAAGACTGGTGCATAGCCTTAGCGAAATGTGGATTCCCCCTAAAATCCATGATCTCCTTAATACCGTCCATAATATAATATCAGAAGAGAACAGGCCCATTTGTGGATAATAGGCCTGGCAAAAAATGGTATCAGCCATTTCTAAGACGAAATCCTGAGCTCAATGAAAGAACGCCCGAAAACATATCTAAGGGTCGAGCTTCTGTAACTGAAGGTATTAGGAAGTGGTTTGCCGGACTGCTAAACCACTTAGAAGAAAGAAACGCGAATGATATTTTAACTATGCCAGACAAAATATTTAACAGTGACGATACCAATTTTTATATTTGCCCCAAATCAGGAAAAGATATTGCACCCAGAGGATACAAAAACGTCTACAAAATCGTAAAAGGCATAGAAAAGGAGGTTGTTACTGTTCTTGTGTTTATGTCAGCTTCAGGAAAAACTTTGCCTCCTTGTGTCGTTTTCCTTTATGTAAGACCACCCAAAGAAGTTATCAACAGTATGTCTGATGAATGGCTGTTAGGAAAGTCAGGGACTTGGTGAATGAAATCAGAGATATTTTTTCATTATATTGTAAAAGGATTCAACAAGTGGGTGGAAGATCAAAAGATACAAAAACCAGTTCTTTTTTGTTGATGGCCACAAGACCCACTCAACAATGCGTCTCATTGAATATTGCAATGAAAATGATATAATCCTTTATGCACTTCCACCAAACGTGACACATTTGATTCAGCCTGCCGATGTAAGTGTATTTAAACCTGTGAAGACGGAATGGAAAAATACCGTGTACGAATGGGCAACTCAACCTGAAAATATCAACAATGTACTGATAAAGTCAACTTTTTGTCCATTACTTAAAAAAAAGTATTAGAAAAAGAAAATTTTCGTGTAAAAATCAGTAATGGTTTCCACAAATGTGGATTGTATACATGCAATCCAAACGCATTGGATTATTCAAAATGTGTTCAAGATAATCTTGAAAGACATCAAAATAATGCCAGCAAGGATGCGAAATCTCTAAATACGAAAGTAACAAAAGGGATCTGAATACTGCTATCAATATTATTAATCAACTTAGTAACGAATTAGAAAATGCTGACGTCAAAACCGGTGTCAATGTTTTACACATAGGGATACTATAGGAACTGAAAGTCACGATTAGGGATGGTATGCTCTTTCACAGTCGGTGATTTTTTCATTGCGATTAAAAAATAGCAGTCGTATGGTGCGATTTGAAATCAAAAAGAGCTGCGATATGAAAGAGCAGAGTCAGCTTTAGTCACAGAAAGGCATGATGCCAACCTTATACTTGACTGTGGCTGTTCTCAATTTTTCACAGTCGCTGCTCGTTCGTGTTTGCTGCTCATTACTACTGCTTTGTCGTCTGCTCTGTATTTAGAGGAACTTGCAGGAAATTCCACAATACAAAACTGAATGAGTGTGGTTCTTCGAGAGGAAATCAGCATTGTATGATGTGACAAATGCGATATGGGCTGCTAAGTCTCGTGGCAAAAAAATAATTTTATGCTCATCAACTGAGAGAGACATACACTGCTTGCCATTGCTCGCTTATGCTATGATTGTGCTTCTGTGAATTGTGCTAGTTCGATATGTTATTGCTTTTTCTAATAATTCGGTTCATTGTGTTTTTGAATCGAGAGTGTCTTGTTTAAGTATTTCAGGTGGACTTGAATTAGTAAAGTTATTCATAAGACAGCCAATTTTAAAAGCTCTAAAGTAAGCATATACGTTAATTTTTGTAGAATAAGCACTAAGAAAACACTTTAAAATTATAAATTCCATTATATGATTACCAAATTTGCAGGCATTGTTGAACTTAGTCTTGAAAACTAATATGCATTATTTTATTCAATACTAATAGTCCTTTTTTGTGTTTGAACTAAAAATACTGGCGAAACAAGCTAGAATTTAGCTAAAACAAATTTAATATAAACTATTTACTCCATATGAATTTTGAAATTGATATTAAAATTGAAAACATTAGATAATGATAATTATTATCAACATAATCTGAAACCAAAACCACAATTTAAAATAACATATACATATTTCCTGGAATATAGATTTTAAATAAAAACGTTTTTCTAAAACTAAGTCTATTCTCTTATTATTATTAAGAATTCATCTTATAGTAAACAAAGAAATCAGCAAAATAAAATCTATTGATTTGAGTGGCCATTTTTAGGTTTATACAAACTTTGCAATTTTTCTACATGAGCCTTAAATTGAAAAAAAATTAGTCCAATTTGGGAGTTTTTCGTCGTGCTTGATAGCTGTTTTGCTAAATCCGCAATTTGTAAGGCAAAACTCTCTTATAAGACATCTATTACAAATTTGAAACGGCATATGTCAATAAAGCACCCAACAATTAAAATACCAGATGGTAGATTCACATTTAAAGGTGTTTCAAGAAATGCCTACGTGAGTGTTTTAAGCACAAAAATTTTTTGTGCTTGCATCTGCCTTGCCGTTCATTTTAAATTTTGTAATGAAACTATTCAAAATAAAGATATGACGCCAACACATGATGAACCGCAACCTTGTACGAGCGCTCATACTCACATCGATGTAATCAGTCTAACAAATAATTCTCCGAAGCGACCTGCGTTAGTCCTAGGCACTTTGCACAGCTTTGTACCGAAAAAGTTAATTTCCACAGCAAAGCAGAAGATCGACGAGGATTTACTGTACCTATTTACTGTCGACTTTCAACCATTCAGTATTGTGGAGGATTATGGGTTCTGGCGATCGATCAAATCGTGAAATCGACGTCATATTTCCGACACTATACTACCTGCGATGTACGATGAACTTCTATCGAAAATCGTCATAAGGTGAAATTTAACTACGGATTGTTGGACCATTGTTGGATTGTTACGGTTCATTTTGTTGATGCTGAATTTAATTTTAAATCGATTTTGTTGGGCTGCGTGAGCAAGCCATACTGCATTAAATTTGTCACGAAAAATTAAGCAGATGATCGATGAATAGGGTTTGTCCAATAAAGTTTGCCTTCAGTGTCTGATAATGCTGCAAACTGTTAATCAGCGACTAGCAACTATTTACGCTGGAAGCATTTCGGATGTTTGGCTCACAGCAAAAATTTGATTAAGCAGGACGCTCTGAAGTTTCTTACATCTTTGCTTGAAAAAGTTCGGAAAATAGTGGTCCATTTCAAGAGAAGTTCAATCGCAACTAACAAATTTTCACAGTATCAGCAGATTACAGGTAAAGAACCGAAAAAGCTTGTTCTAGATGTGCCGACTAGGTGAAACTCAACATATTATATGCTTGAACGAATTTTGGAACTGCAAGAGACAGTTAAAACCACTATCGCAGTTCTAGATGAGGATCTCCCAATTTTGTCAATAGATGAATGGACAATAGCAGCACCGCCAACAAAAGTCTTGAAACCATTCGAAGCTATTATGAAAATTGCTAGTGGGGAAAAATATGTGACAGCGTCTCTCGTCGTTGTGCTCATCTACGGCTTGGAAAACGTAGTTGATCAGCTTCAAAGGGGATATTAGCATCCCACTGTAACATAAGGAGTTTCTACATTGAAATCTGGACTTACTTCAAAATTTGAAAATCTTGAAGCTGACAGTACTCTATGTGTCGCGACATTTTTGGACCCACGATTCAAAAACATTGCATACAAAGAAGAATCGACTGCCAATCGGATTAAAAAATTGATATTGATGATGTTGCTACTAGGATAAATAAGAGTGTTGATGGACAGAGTCAAAATGGAACCACTAGCTCAGAGCAAGAAGACGAAATTGTAGCAGACAATTTAAATGATGAATTGTCACTATGAAGTGTCTACACCAAGATGGTATCGGAAGTGAAGCCGATTGGAACGGCAAATTCAAGAGCGATCTTGGAGGTACAAAGTAATGAAATCTTCTTTCGAGAAACGAAGAACCGTTGTTATGGTGGCGGGAAAATAAACATAACTACTCTTATCTTAGTCAAACAGCCAGGGAACATTTATGCTTAATAGCTACTTCCGTGCCTTGCGAGCGTTTTCTTTCAATGGCGGGCTATGTTCTTAATGAACGTAGAACGAGGCTTCAGGCTCAAAAAGTAGGGCAAATTTTGTTTGTCAATCAAAATTGGCGCCTTTTTGCAGACAGAACGAAGAAATATGCTTAAAAGATTTTTCTGTTTGTTTTGTATATGAATTCGTACTTTAGTTCCAAGAAATCTTCTCTTATTTTTGTATGTATGTGTAAATATATTGGATTTATATTTTAAACTAAGTAATTTTTCTTAAGAATTTTTTGTTATTTTGCCTGTCAATATGTGTAAATATATTAAACTAAGTTAATTGCTTACATTAAAATTGCATTTTTCACAAAAAATTCAAATAAATTTGTGAACATTACTTCGAACAGCTTTTTATTTTTGCCTTGGATATAAGAGCATATTCAAAGCACTGCGATTGTAGAGCTGCTCTTTATCACAGTTATTGAAAAAGACCAATCGCAGTCCCTCACTGTGATTGGAAAGTAGCAGAGTCTGCCATCTCTAGTCACGATACAACAAAAAAAACTCAATAAGTGACGCAGTCAAAATGGACAACATAAGCTCTATTAGTCATACAGATAACCACCAATCACAAATAGCTTCAGAATCAGTTGATATTCCAGAGATAAGTTTCGCACTAAGTACACGTTGGAAAATAATGTATTTCATAATTACATAACTGAAAGCGAGATCCGTCCATCAATTCGAAATTATAGCCGGCTTTGGAATTGTGAATAATCATGATTCACAGAAAACACAAGAACCGGAAATTATTACATTAAATTCAAATAACCAAGATGACGACTGCGATAAAGAATGGTCGAAACAAGACGAACCATAACAAATTTCTGAACAGTATACACAAAATACAGATGTAGAACCAGAAATAACTATGAACCAAAATAATACTGAGAATGATAAAGAAATATGAATGAATGTGCTTGAATAGTGCTTTTGAACAGTTTAAAAATTAAGCGATGTTTTGTCTTTTTTCAGTTCTTCCATACTCAATAAAAAACGGCTAAACCGATTTTTTTTGAAAACTCATCCAGTTCTAAGTTACGTAATTACGCGTCGAATGAAACCAGTCCCACGTCAATGCGATGATTGAGACGAAAAATAATTCCGAACGCACATACACACATCTTTCTAAAAACGATGGATTTGGATTCTAGAGACCTTAAAACGTGGAGATATGTCAAAATTTGGGATTCGCGAAATCGACCCCATTACAATAACTTTCCACTGGGAAGTTAAAAAAGTGTTCTCTTAATAGTTCTCGTTACAAATATATGAAATATATTTCACGCAAAAACCCTCAGAAAAAAAGGGTCATTGAGCACCTCTTAGGCATTTTGCCACTCCGTAGCGGTTCAGTTAAAGATAGATTTGAGTCGGTCCAATTAAAAAAATAAACAACTTTATTCTTCAATGATCAGCTAAATAAGCTTGATGTATTTATACAGACTTCCGACAAATTCCAAGGAAAAGGTAGTGTGGATGAATGCCATAGATGGTATATAGATGTATCTAGTATTCGTATACGCCAGTATTCGCATTTTTTTAAATATTCGTATTCGCAATCGCTGAATTTATGTGAATATTTTGCGAATATGAACGTTCCAAAAAAATTAATGAATTTAGGTAAATTAAACAACGAAATATGATTTTTATTACAAAATCATTATCGTTTCAACTTAACGCAGTCTTGCCTTAAAATTTAGCATTGTTTTTGTATTATAATTAATCAGCTTTAAATTGCACATTCAAAAACAAAAACAAAAATGAATTCTTCTCTTAAACTTTTACCAGTCTTCACATTGTTTTTATTTTGAACTCAAAACAATATTCTTTTTATATGAAACAAAAAATATTAATTATCAAAAAAATTATATTCTCAATTAAACTTCTTAGATAGCCACAACAAAGACCTTTTGTTTATTTTAATAATGAATCAATAATCGAACTTTAGTAGAGGAATGTTGAATGTTTAAGCTCAGCACCACTAAACAATCTTTCCTTGAGAACACTCGTTGGTGGTGTAACTAAAAATTGCATCGCTATAGGTAAAAGAGGTTCCTACTTCTGCATATTTCCCTTCCACCAAGTGAGAATGTCGACGTCATTTGTTAGAAGTTTTCCCGGAAAATATTCGGATATATATATATATATATATATATATATATATACATATATATATACATATATATATATACATATATATATACATATATATATATATACATATATATATACATATACCTATACATATATATATATATATATACATATATATATACATATATGTATATATATCCCCTGCCGAATTTTATTTGGTTTTCAATAAAAAATTATCTTTATAAACGAACCACCTTCTAATGGGACCATGGACCACGACGTTAATTACGTTCAAGTCGATTATCGGCATTCTTTTTTGTGATTCGTGTAAAAGGTGGCTTTTGTGTGAAAAA